>JASDQU010738614.1:116730-158711 GCA_032191745.1 Picea mariana | reverse complement strand
GTCAGCAAGTTACATCACTTTGGGAGTATGTACTTTGAGGGAAACCGATTTCTAACATCATAAATCACCCAAAGCGTCGAAGGCCAAAGTTAACGCCTACTGCTGATCCAATTCATGAGCGTTCTCAACCGTTGATCAAGTACAATGGAAGGATAGCGTAAGTGGAGGTGTTAACTGACAAAATGCGATCACCACTGTTGTATGACTTATTCAATAGGTAATCGCTTCAGAGGAATTGTTACTCTAGAGTTCAGGAGCCACGAATAGTCGAAGTTCTGAAGTGAATGAGAATCATTCATAGTGAAAATAATCTATCAACCATCCGATCTACTTCAAAGAAATCTCCTTTGGGAGATTTGAAATATTATAGAGGCTGGAATTCGTGAAGGAAAAAGTCCCAAAGTACCAACAGTTGTCCATATCATTGGTAGATTAAAACGTGGTTGTTGATTTTGATAAGTGATCAAGCACTCACTTGGCTTAGCGCCTGGTCACCACCTGCGGTCGTATGGAATAAAGAAACAAAGAGAGAAAGAAGAGGCGGCGCTGGGAACATCACTTAGACAATAAGACCATGGTTTTGTGCATATGGACATATGTAAATGGTTTTAAGGAAGCGCCTCATACAGATTTAATTCGACAGAGAGTTAGCACTAGAACAATTCAAAGAATCGATAAAAGATCAAATTTGATTTGTTGGTGAACTGAGATTGCAACAAAAGCATGAGAACGATATGATGAGTCGATCCATTTCTGTGATCAAATCATGAAGACAAAAGAACCAACACATAGTCATGATTAAGAGAGAGTTAAATCATGACCATTATGAATAAAGAATAAAAAGGACAATGATATTATTTAAATATTAATATTATCATTTAAATAAAAAGGTACAATGGTTCAAAATCAAAAGATGCGATGATTCAAATTCACACCAGTTGGAAGACTATATAAACAAGAAATAATGGTGAGAAGAGTGGGTAGTTGAATTTTTTTAAGTATATATATTTATATATAATGGATTGAATGAAGGTTCATTCAGGTTGGTGCATGTTTACAAGTTGGGTCTTGTATGAGGATTGGATTCCTCACATCTCAGTTGGATCTTAGATCAACAAGCTGAGACTTATTATGAGGGTTGGATTCCTCAATTCTCAGTTTGATCCGAGAACTACAAGATGGGTCTTGTAACATAGAGTTGGGTCTGTCATAGTTGTTTGAAGATTATATTCAAAGATTGATCTCATGTATTCATTCAAGTTAAATAAATAAATAAATAATTTATTCTTTTATATATATTGGTTGAGAAAATGAAATAAATATATGTTCAGTTAATTTATGAAAAGTGGAAAATTGTCCAAAGTTTTGTGACACTGATTCACCCCCCCCTCTTAGTGTCAAGTATCCATTTCAACAGGAATCTCCTTTTGTTGGGAAGAGGATATCTTGATAGCAGCCAAAATATTAACTACCCCTCCAGAAGAAAACAAAGAATCAACATTCGAAGAATCTTGTACATCTAATGGGGAACAATTATTCAAACAAGAGATCAAGGAGGACAAAAAGGAGTTGTAGCATAATCTGAATCAAAGTGGAAATCAAGCCTATGAAAGCCTCATTGAACGGTGGTTCCAAACAAGTACCAGGTTAGATCAATGTTTTTGTTTTTATTTCTTTAAATATCAGTTTCAACATTTAATATCGCACATTTTGGTATATTTCCATTTTTCATTTACAAAATTGAAAGTGAATATATTTCTACTTATGTTATGTGTATGGTTACATTGGAAATTTCATTACACGTAAATAAATTTCAAATTCCAATTAGAGTAGAGTAGGTAGGGTAAACAAATAAAAACATGCTTTTATTTTCAGTTTTTGTTTGAATAAGTATGATCTCTTCCTGCTCTTCGTGCAATCTCAAAGATGAAAAAGTAGAAATAAAGTAGAAATATCATGGATGACTAAAATTGTTTTCAGGAAGAATGACGATGTAAAATTACTTTAATTTTTTACTTTGGAGCTCCATTTTCTAATTATTTCAATTTGTCTTAAATTTTTCAATTTTGTTTTTATTAGGAATAATACAAAATAAAAATAAAATTAAAACAACAAATTTTCTAGCCTCCCAAATTATAATTGCATCTACCTACACCAAACCTGCGAACGTAATTGTTTTTCCCATATTGTCCTGCCATCACTAGCCTTCTTTCCTTGTTCATTCTACCAACAATTAGAAAGTTTTGATATTTAATGGTGACAGAGAGTCGCTGCAACAAATTGACTTTCATGGGAATTACAATTCAATGCCAGACCACCACACGCAGATCCCATAATCTATTAACAAGCCAACCATGCTTTCTCATTCACACAACGATCTATGACTCACGATCAATGGGACTGGTTGCAAATTAAAATTTCTTGATTCAATTAAATGTTACAGGTCCACAACCAACCCTCAACGTGAATGGTCTCTCCTTCCCACAGGCCTATGACCCTTTTAAACCCAGGAGTGACCTTTGCGTCCTCAAATATCTGTCTATCACCCAAAGTTTTACTCAAATTCTTTTCTATCACCCAATGGATCAATGATCTTGATCAACACCATGATCCTTAGATTCTTTGTGATATTTCTCAACACGATCGTTAATAGGAGGGGGTTTGTCCCAAACACACTTTGTTCGATAGCAATTTCAAACACACACATAGGGTTACTAAAATTCTTATATTGACAATTCAATAACATAACTAGAAAAATAATTTCATGGTGATGTATCCATATCTTTGGTTACTGTGTCAAATGAGTATTATTTGAGGTTTAACTTGATTTGCCTTCTTTTCTAAACTATTATCTATCTTGATTCAAATAGTAATTTGGAGATAAAACGAATACATCAAAATCCCTATAAACCCTCAATAATTATGAACATAAAGATTCCAGAAAGAGGACAATGACCCACACATAATTTGGTAAAATTATTTCATTTACATTCAAACTATGTCACTAGCCTTCATCCTTCAGTTTGGAGTCAATTTGCAAATATAAACGATCAATAAAAAGAGTATTCGGCTTATTGACTCAGCTTACATATCAGAGTCACCTGCAGACCTAATTTATGATTAAAAACAAATGAATGAATTTTTTTTTAACTAAATAAAAACAAACAGCCGATTGAGTGATCTATTTAGGTCGGCTTTGAATGGTTCCTCCAGGATGGTTGGACATAAATTTTGTTCACCTCATCGTGATATCGGAGTTGTGATTATAGAATATTCCAATTGGATATGAGAAGTCTCAATTTGTTGGCTGAAGGTAACAAAATCGAATTTCCATCATCCAAATATGATCTTTGTGATCAATTCAAATATAGCTTATTGTGATTTATCATTGTGATATGCTCTAGAAATCTTTGCATTCCATTCTCTGAGTTTTGGAAGTTAACAGGAGTGGTGATTTTTTTGAAGTGACACAATGTCATTCTGTTGAACCCATGATTTTATATTAGATATATATACCATGTATGAATGTCCGTAGAGCTTATATTTCCTTCATTAGAGGCTTCAAAACCCAAATTCCAAGGTCAATGGAAGCCTATTTGTTTGTAAATGGTGTTTTGGCAGATACAACTCTCTGGTTCACACTGTAGACATTTTAATATATGTAAAAAATTCAATAGATATACAGTCTACCATCTTGTAAACTAGTGTTGTGAATATTTCAAGTCCTTTGTGCATCTTGTAATCCACTAGAAGGACATTGTCGGTTTATTTGCTTCTAATGGTTAAATTAAATACAATTTGGAAGTGGTGGAAAAACATGCACGAATATACATGATGATAGAGATTTAATGAAGCGTACCTAAAGAGTATTTCGGGTTGGAACAATTCTAGGATGCTATGTGTGATGGTTGTCATATACACACGTGAAGAGGTTGAAAAAATTACTCCTAGGAAACCCCAAAACATGAAGCTTCCAGGGCATTCTCAAGAGGAAAAGGTTTTGAGAGAAACCCCTACCCGATAGCCAGTGCATGAAGAAATTATGATGCGTGACACTTTTAATATTTGATTTATAAATCTGTCATGCTTAATTGCAGTCACTAGATTGCGAATTGGTACATTTTAGTGAGAGACTATAAAGTGCTTGGTATGCATTGTCTATATTTTTGCTTGTTTTGTCTTGTTTCAATTTCAACTTGATCGTTGAAAGAATTGTTGCTCCAACAAATCTGGTTTCTATATGGACATGAACATTGAAGGTATTTTTCCCATTTGATGATGAGGCTTATATGAGCTGTATTAGTTTTACTGAAGAACTGGAATGAGGATGTGATACAATCCCAGTTTAAGAGGTATTTTCTTTAGTGACAGACTATTGACTAGCTACAAAGACACTATTAGGCAACAACTACCTATGGCCCGTGATCAATAATTTTTATAGTTGCTCTCCTTTTGGAAATTAAAGGAAATTTTAGTATTTTAACTTTTTTGTTTGTCTAAAGTATATTAGTTTTGGTGGAACAAGTCAGATCTGCATTTAAAGGCATAGATCATTATGTTCATTTTGGCCTCAAAAATTAAAATGCATCAACATAGGTCAATGCTGGTCAAAGTAGTGCCATTTATTTTCTTCTAGACAACTACCTTCTCTCGAATTTTGTCACTGAGAGATTGTGCCTTTAAGGCAGGTTTCGACAAAGTAATATTTTGTGGAAATACTAATTGTTAATGTTAAAAAAAATGCATTTTGTTTTTGAACTTGGTTTCTAGCATTCCTGCACTCTATGTTTTTCGATGCTCTCACAATTTTGCTGCAGGATTAGTGCTACAATTTCAAAGACGATCAATTTCATGTTGAAGTGATTTTCAAGGATCACAGATATTTTTAGAAAACGTGCCTCATTGAAAGATTGAAGGAGCTAAACTTTCCATTGCGCCTGTCATGACATTTGTCGCCATAACAAACCTTTCATAAAACCATTTGCACCATGATATGATCATTTACCTTCCTCCTTCTATGCTTATCATTCATTCATATTAAATTCTATTGTTTCATTTCCCTACACATCATGACTTCACACATGCCTACCTTTCTGAGCCGTATACATTATTTCCCCATTTTCAGTTCATCTTTTTGCCTTATGAATAAAACCATCCAACTCCCTTTTCATGATTGAATTTCCTTGTTTTCCTCGTCATAAAAACTTCTTTACCATCAGATGCTTTATCTATAGTCCTACCAATCATTTTGTACAACTCAAGTTGACTGATGTGGGATTCCTTAAGGCCCACCTCTCAACAAGTCTTTCCCCATCAACCTCAACACCTTATATGGGATAAAGACTAGAGTCCTTATGAGTACCTTGAGGCTTGCATGCCTTAATGACAAGTTATCTTGCTAACAATCATGGGAATACATCAATGTCCCTTGATTGTTAGATCTTGCAGGTGTCTCTACATCAACTCATTTATTCGCACTTCGTAATATGTACTTAGGTACCTTGGCACTCATTGACATAAATGGTGAGATTTCCTCACATTGGTTAACGACATCCATCAATGGCCGGTAATCCAATGACTTATTTTCATGCTCGACATCGACACATTTATTCACATGACTAGAATTGTACCATCATGTTTTGTAGAAGGTGAAGACTATATACTCTTCACGACTCCATCATCAGTTGCAACAACATTCCTTCAGCCATAAGAGAGTATCAAAGTTCTACTTCTATATTCATACAACCAAGAAGAAGTTCACATTCCTTCACCTCATAGTCCATGATCCAGCAACAACAGTCACATTCTTCATGATTCAACAACATATACATTCTTATTTCATAGCTCATCAATTTTTCAAGTAGGCGAAGGTATGTTGTTTTCTAATCTTTAATCATGTAATTCCTTGAATGCTAGAAATGAATGAATTTGGAAAATTCCCTCACCATTTTACCATTTCCTCATTTTTGCAAACATAAAACATCTTCAGTTGTTGGGGGGGAGTATATTCATTCCCATTTGATTCCATTCTTACACATACCATCATCTCATTCACTATTGACCAACATGTTTCTCCAAAACTACACTTGGTTGCACTTTGATTCAAGATATTGATCTCTTCTCGCATGATTCATAACATGAAGAAAAGGATTTCTAATGTACATTGATGGACCATTATTTCCAGTGCATGTATGCTTAAAATATTATTGTAGCAAGAAAATAAGTAAACAAAATCAATTTTGTTAACATGAGAACCAACATTTGTCATATTCATGGTTGTCACAAAATAATAATCCATAAGAAAAATCCACTACTACTCATGTATTGCACATCATGGAATGATTTATTATAAACATCATCATGTAAAACCAAAGTTAAGAAGCCCAAAGTCTACAAGAAAATCAATGCACAGTTGCATGAGGACATGAAACAAGTTTAGTTGGGGGGAAATGTTGGGTCTCAGAAATGTCGCATTTTCATCCTATTTTCCTTTCACTATTCCTCTCATTCATCTATATTCCATTATTCCATTTACCGTTCATGATACCATTTTCATAAATTAATTATGGGTTTACCTTATTATTTTCCAATTCATTTCTTTTAAGTATTTTTGAGAATTTATGATTAAATATTAGAAAATATACATGTTTTCATTAAAATATCAAGTTTGGATGAGCTTTGTAATGTGTAGGATTATTTGAAAGGATTATTCAAAAAGATTCTTGAATATTTCCTCCACCATTTCAAGGATTTGAAGATAATTATTCAAGCTAATTCCAAGTAGGAATATCATGAGAGGATTTGAAGGGATAAGTATTTTGTAATAATGGGAAATTGGTTGAGAGAAAAGTGGATCTACAATTATGAGTTGCTTATCCTCTTTTCAAAGAAACTCGTGTATAAATAGGAGTTATCTCTCTTCATTTGGGGGGAGAAATTAGGATTAGAAAAGTCTTGAATGGAGTCCTTGGATGTTAGGAAAGGGTCCTTTTTTTTCTGAGTCTTTTGTTAGTCATTGATTAGTAGGAGTTTCATGATTTCCATTATTGTGTCATGGAGTGGATTTGATTGTTGTGATGTAATGGATTGAGATTGATTTATTGTTAATGTGAGATCACATATGTTGTCACATGTGTCTATTACTTGTCATTTGTTTCTCTTCACATGTTGTTTTTCTTTTATGCAATTTCACATTTCAAAGTTGATTTAATTTATGAAATTTAATTCCACTTGTGTTGTTTTTATTTTATGCAATTTCACATTTCCAAGTTGATTTAATTTATGCAATTTAATTCCAGTTGTGTGTTTCATCTTCAACATTATATTAGATTAAGTTAGCTTCAATCCTGCATATACTGTGCATGTGCTTTGTAAGTTTACGAACTCCTTGGGTTGACAATTTAATGATTGGGCACTTATTAAACGACAATATTTACCCCCAATAGTGTTTATTCTGTGTCAACCATCCCAACTGGTTTTAAAGTATCGAGGGTGTTTACCTCTTGTTGAGGCCTTGGTTTCCAACATGTGGCATCTCTCTGTTGTCTAGTAAACTGAAGTCTCGAGAAAGATTGGTTTCTCTCTGTTATCACTTCAAGAAACTCTTTAGGGTTGTAGGCTAAAGATGCTTAGTAACTTAAGAATATGATAATTAGGTCTGCTTGGAACAATGGGATAAATCAATGATTAATGAAATAGACAACTCATCATACATTCAAATAAGACAGTGCTTTTAGAAATCAATAATCAAACAAGATATTTTTAAACAGGGGATGAAGAATACTAATCTTGGTTACCAAATACAACTAGATGTAGGTTTAACACTAGATAGCAAGAAATATTTCAATTCAAGTTTATGAGCTTAATAAAGAGATGACGGTATTTAGAAGCTAAGACAAACTGAAGTGAAGTACAGAAAGATAAGATGCATGAGCAATTCTGATATTAAAGACAAAAGGAGACTGTGATTCTATTATCCAATAAGAGTCTATAACAGTAGCCAAAATGTATTCCTAGATTGAACCCTGATCTCTTAAAAAGTTAGGCATTTATAGCCTTTACAACAAGTCTAAGATCCTGAAAAATTGGATCTGTATATCTAAATATAGAAAGTAAAACTGACTAAATACAAATAGATATTCAAAAGAAACTAGTTTCTAGCACTCGAAATGTCTTCTTTGTTGATCTTTAACATCTGGTCTTCATCACTTGTATGACTTTGATGTGTTGTGGAGGGTAAAGACACATGTCTTCTGTAGCTGGAAATCTTTCAACAACTATAACCCAAAATTTTAGTTGACCAAATTTAGCATTTAGTCCCAAAAACCTCCACGAATCTTTGATGTCGAATACTTCTTGATTTGGTGGTTAATCGTTTGATACTCCCATATCCTTTTAATCACTCCAAAATCGCTTTGCTCCAGCTTAACTTTCCAAAATTTGATTTCTGTAGTTTCACCAGCTATTTCGCCTTTCGATCTGCTAATTTGCTGGTGAAATCTATGCTTTTCATCATCTAATTGGTTATAATTCCGCCTTCTGCGCTGGTGAAAGTTATGTCTTGGTCAAAAAAGAAACCCTCCATATTCAAAACTGTTGTTTCAACAAAAATTCAGTGTTCTTTAGATTTCTCCCCCTGCAAATTCACAGCAACCTGGGCCAGTACCTGTAAATCAAGATGTGTATTGATCTTTTTCTTCAATTTCTTGATTTTCCTCTTGAGGCGCTTTGCTAACCACCATAAGCTGTTATAATCCTTGGTGATTTTCTTCTTCCTTTTTTTGTCTTTAACAGCTTCATGAGCTAGCTTCTCAAAAGTTGCATTTGTCTTTGCAAAATTTTCTGATAAGGCTTTATATCTTGCCTTAATCACTCTTTCCATAACCTCCTGTTGTGCTATTACCTCTTTCATCTCTTTAATCTTTTGTGATTTTTTTGATTTCTTATTCTTTGAGGTTTCACCTTCACTTACAGGAGTAAAAGCTTCATAGTCCTGTGCAATTTCCATGGAGTGCTCTGGACTTTTAATGGTTGGACTTTCATCTTCCCTTTCTGGCTTTGTATCTGAATATGTGTATGGAAAATTGAGAACATTTATCTTCTTCACTGTGGATTGCTCTGAGTTTATTTCAAAATCCAGTTTCTTCTTTTCTCTCTCGGGATTTATGCTAGAAACCCTGTCCTCTGCTGGTCTTGGGAGAGATCTCCTCCTCCTTGAGATGCTTTGAGGAGTTAACTTCTTTTTCCCTGCTTTCTTCTGCTCATTTACAGGTTTAGTTTGGGTCTCAAAACCTTCACAGAAGCACAGAAGAGAAAGTGCTGCCAAGTTCTTCCTCTTTGTCCCAGTTCCTCTAAAATTATCAATTTGATCAGGCCATAATGACACAAGGCATTTTTTATGCTTAGAGGTTCAGTTCTGATTTTCTTACACACTTTGGTTAGGCTTTTGTGAAGGGAGAAAGGAAAATTCATAAGGGTCTTCCCTGTGAAATGATCTAAAAGTCTGAAATGGTATAACATTAGCTTGTCATACATGCCTTATGAAGTTAAGTAAAGTTGAATGCCTTTTAATAGATCTTTCCATTCCTCTTCCAGGTAAGAAAAAAGTAAGCTTTTCTTCCAGGTTACACTTCTGAATTCTGGCTTGAGATATACCCTGAAATCTAAGTTTTTAGTCACTGTCATTTTAAACCAGCTTTGGCCTGTTCTGGGTAAGCCAGTTGCTGTAGCGATGGAAACTTCATTGATTATCATCTCTAGAGAGCCCATGCTGGCTTTCTTTCCATCATATGATTTGGCAAAAACCTCTGTTGTCGCCTGGTGATAACCCTGCTGTAATTTTTCCACATAAGTCACGCATCCTGCGTCTGAGAAATGCTTTTTCACATCTAGATGTGACTGCAAAAATGAGAGGTTATCTAATTCTTTCCTCAGCTGCAACCCACTTCGCTTCCTTGCCATCTGCGATTCGAAAGTTGATTGATTTGCACATGGTTGAAACTGTAATTCTCTTGATACAGACGAGGCTAGCGCTGGTGAAAACTTTTTGTGTTACCAATTTGAACATGAAACCATATCATATTACCTATGAACACCATGAATTCAAAACAAAAGATACTGATTTGATATCGCGGAGTGGCAGGTACTTTCTCCTCTGTCTCTAATGATGAATGTGAATTCGTCATCTCCAATCCTCTCATTTCTGTCACACAAAATCAGAAGCACGATCTTCCATAATGTCCTATTAAAACATGCACAAATGGTATCATCATCATCGTTTGTTTCAACTAGTGCTCCATAATGATAGTGTAACGTGTGTCGAGCGTGTCCCTTTTTTATTTTGGAGTCATTGAAGCGAAATCTGTGTTTAGCACTTTCACCAGCTTACTTGCCTGTGGGGAGTACACCTTAACCATTGAAAACCAAGGCTTTCACAAGCTAATCATCAACTTAACAACATATGTTAGCTGGTGAAAATCTTTTTCACAAAATTTAAAAAACAGCCTTTTGAGGATCAATTTATTTCTAGGGTACAATTTTAAATCCTATGTGTTGACACTTCTAGAATCTAAAAATTTGTATAGAATCCTATTATTGACCACGCTATCACCTACAAAATGGAACAAATTGACTGATTCATTTTGGGAGATAACATTTGGCTCCAACTGGGATGGATACCTTCCTGTGAGGTCCCAAAGAACCTAGTCAGACTCAGTAGCCTTTATTACAACTTGAAATCAAAAATGGTTTTACTCAGTACCATTGGGCATGGAGCTATTGAAGAAACAAAAAAAAAAACAAAATTGAAAAGAATATGTACAGATAAAACAGGGATTTAAGAAAAGCCTTATGAAAAGTAGGGTTTCAGAAAACACTCGTTGAAAGGGCCACCTACTACTTCTTCACCTGCAAGATTTTGAACGACAAAGGTATTATTTTGCTGAACTATTGTTATGACAAATGGACCTGCCCAGAGAGCATCAAATTTTCCATGTTTCCCCTTTTCTTTCCTTTCTGCATCCCATTTCAGAACCAACTCCCCTGCTTTGAAAGTATTTTCCTTAACTTTCCTGTCGAAACTTTCCTTCATATTCTCTTGGTGTAACTCTGTCTTTTCCAGAAGTTGCTCTCTATCTTGTTGCAACTCTACAAGATTGTGGATCCTTCTAGTTAAATCATTTGGTTCAGAATCAACTTCTTGTAAAAACTTTGCAACTAGCAGTGCAAGTTGAACATGAAATATGGCTTCAGTACCATATACTAACTTGAAGGGGGATGTACGAATTGACTTCTTATTTGTAACCCTATCAGCCCACAAAGCAAATTTCAACTTGAAATCCCATCCTTTGGTATTTTGTTCAAGAAAATTCTTTATGATTCTGACTAAACTCTTATTCGATGACTCAGCTAAGTCATTTCCTTGTGGATAGTAAGCAGTAGAATGTACTAGCTGAATTCCCAGCTCTTCACATAATTTTACCAAGTGTTTATCATTACATGCAACAACGTTATCAGTGGTTGTTCTCTTGGGGCAACCAAATCTGGAGAATATGTTTTCTTGCAAAAAATTAATGATGACAATGTGATTGGCCTTTCTGGTAGGAATGGCCTCAATCCATTTGGTAAAATAATCAGTGGAAACAAGGATCCACCTATGCTGGTTGCTAGAAGGTAGGTGAATCTCACCTATGAAGTCCAGACCCCATTGCTGGAAAGGACCTGTGACCACAATAGGTCTTAGAGGGAGGGATTTTAGTTGTTGTTTTCCTGCAAACCTTTGGCACTTGTCACATGTTCTCACAAATTTACACACATCTGAAAAGAAAGATGGCCAATAGTAACCAGCTCTTAGGATTTTATGCGCGGTAGTCTTCCAATAGTGATGTCCTCCACACTCACTATTATGAAATTTAGTGATGATTCTAGCTGCTTCTTCTTGGTTTATGCACCTCAATAGTATCCCTATTGGATTTTTCCAGAACAATAAGTTGTCATTAATGCAAAAATTCACGGTTTTGAGCTTTAAAGCCCTCCCTTGTGTTCTTGTCAAATTTGAAGGAACTGATAAAGTCTGCAGAAAATATAAGATGTGGCTGTACCATTTACAGTTAGCTAGGTGAGCTAAAACCTGTAATTTCTCACTTCCTTTGTCTTCTGAAGACTAAATATGTTCTACATTTACACTTACCAGATTTATCTCAAGCAGCTTACAATTTTCTTCTGCAAGAAGGTTGGCAAGGCCTTGACCTTTCACAAGTTTTGTTGGCTTAATATCAACATCAAATTCAATTAACTTTTCTATCCACTTACTCCTTTTTCCATCTATGTTGGGTTGTATAAGCACATCTTTAACTAAACTTGAAGGCACATAAGCTATTACCTTGGCTTGAAGGATGTAAACTCTGAAGGATTTTAATGACTTGATGAGCGCATATGCTTGTTTTTCCAATGGTTCATACTTCACTTCAGCATATCTCAAGACTTTACTGAAGAAGGCGACTGGTTTCTCCTGATCATCAACATTTCTCTGCAATAGTACAACTGCAATTGTGTCTTTTGAAGCAAATGAAAAGATGTAAAACTCCTTGTCAAAGTCAGGATTGATTAAAACAGGGGCTGTCATAATGGCTTTCTTGATAGCATTGAAGGAGTATTTAGCTTCTTCGGTCCATCTTACTTCATAGTTCTTTCTTAACATACAAGTGATATGTTTTGTAATTTCTACAAATTTTGTTATAAACCTTATGATAAAGTTTATAGTTCCAAGGAAAGACTGAATATACTTTTTTGATCTAGGAAGAGACAAATTTTTAATGGCTTCTACTCTTTTAGGATCAATTCTCACCCCATTAGCTAAAACAATATGTCCAAGTAATTTCCCTTCTTTGAGCGCAAAATTAGATTTCTTAGGATTGAGAGAAATGCCATACCTTCGACATTTTAGGAAAGTCCTTCTCAAGTGTTGCAAATGATGTTCATGGCTGCTTGAAAAAATAGTTATGTCATCAAGATATATCAAGACAAATTTGTCTCTCTCTAATGAATGCAATGTCCATTGCCCTTTGGAATGTCTCTCCCGCATTCATCAATCCGAAAGGCATCTTTTTGTACATAAATGTACCCCATGGAGTGGTAAAGGAAGTCTTTTCTTTGTCATCCGGATGGACAACAATCTGATTGTATCCAAAGAACCCATCAATAAAGGACATCACCTTTGATCCTGACACCTTCTGTGAAATATGTTCCATCTTGGGCAGTGGGTAGTTGTCTTTCCTAGAACACTTATTCAAATTTCTGAAATCCACACAGAGTCTGATCTCTCCATTTTTCTTTCTGATAGGTACAAGATTAGCAATCCAATCTGAGTATCTGAGAGGTATAATAATTCGGGCGTCCAATAGCTTCTTGATCTCCTTTTCCATAGTAGGCAACAACATAGGACTGAAAGATCTAAGTTTCCGCCTAAATGGTTTTGTATCTTTGTTTAAGGGGATCTTGTGTTGAATTATCTCAGTGCTAAATGTCTTTAAGTCATCATATTGCCAAGCAAAAATGTCAGCAAATTCTTTTAACAACTCACCGTAATCAGCCTTTTGTTTTTCAGTTAGATGGGAAGCTAAGTTGACATATTTAGGATCTTGTTCACTGGCTACATTATACTGAAAAACTTTTGATTCCTCTTCCTTCTTTTCCATTTTGACAGCCAAATCATTATTATCAAAAATATTTTCTAAAGGGACCAACCCTTTAGGGATTCTATTAGTGGACAATTGTACTATTTCATGTGTTGCAATTTTACTTCTGAACTTTGGCTTCTCAGCTTCATCATCATGTTCATTCTCCTGATCAATTTGCAAATCTGCGAACTCATCTATCACTGCAAGAAAAATGGTGAGTTCGGCATCATCCTCAAACACCTTCCAGAATTTTACATTGTCAGGGAGTGATGGCCTATACTTCACTTGGATTTCGTAATTCAATTTAGGAGGTAGAGAAGGTATAAAAGCATAGGCTGACACAGCTAATGAATCAACCAATTCATTCATTGCTCTGGGTATGAATGAAATCTTGAAATCTGTAAAAGTATGGATTGCTCTCAAAACTTCATCCCTATAGGCTTTCAACCTAACATGTTTGGCTTGAAAGGACTTGTTTACCTACTGAATTATTAAATCTGCATCTTCGAGTACCTGTAATATTTGAATCTTAATCTCTTTGGCTACATTTAATCCTAGGAGTAGTGCCTCATACTCTACAATGTTGTTAGTCACTTTAAAATCAAGCTTAAAGGACAAATGAGAAGTTTGCTTTGAAGGAGAAATTAACACCACCCCTGCTCCTACTGATTCTTTGGTACAAGCACCATCGAAGAACATGGTCCAAAGGTCGTCTTCTGATACTTCTGTAGACTGAACTGTGGGCTTCCTAAGAAACAATGAATCTGGTAATGAATCATCAATTTGTAATATGCAAGATCCCATACTTGTGTCCATTGAATAAATAGGATGGTTGGCTGGATTTTGTTCATCACTGATAACATATGCAAGCTGTGACTCCCTGTATAATATTTTTTTTACTCCTCCAAAAACGAGAATAGTAGCATATGAGAGATCCATTTAAAGAGTTCCACCTAGTCTCTTCATCCACTATCTTGATAACAAACATACAAATTTAGGAGGGATGTCTGCCACTACTATATCCATAACCATAGTTTTCATAGATGTCTGGGTCAAAGTTACAACCAAGTCCTTGATCATTCCAAGACATTTAACTTTCCAAGAGTCAAAAGAGAAAAGATCGTGGTAAGAATTGGTAATATCTAACCCAATCTCATCCATAACTGCCTTTGGCATTAAGTTGTGAGAAGCACTGGAGTCCAACAGACAGTTATGTAATGTTTTGTCATGAATGTTCAGAGAGATATAAAAAGGTGGACAACTTTCATCTCTATCCTCTATCATTTGGCCCAAAATGATGGGTGGCTTGTCATCATATATATTTAGAATATCAGCAGAGGGGGATATGAACTTGGGGGCAAGAGTTTTGAGGATATCTCTCTTGAATGTTTCATTCTTCATTAACTCCACCAATGGGATGGGGATTTTAATTTTCTGTATTTCAACCTCAAAATTGAAAGAATAAGAGGTTTTATCAGAGACTTTTACCTCATTTGAAGGAGCTTTCAGAACACTTTGCTAGTCAGTAGGGGTCTAATTTTTTTGAATTTGTTGTTTGGCAGGAACAACGGTCTTCTTGGGAGGAGTTGGTGCATTTACTTTTGAAGAGTCTGTTTGTTGATTTTCTGATATCTGATCCTTTTGCTTGACAGGGGCTGCAATCTTCTTAGGATAAGTTGGTGCATTATGTTGGGAAGTATTGGACTTAGATCTCAGATTATATCTGTTCTTCTCTTCCATTTGAAAAAGACCATCAGCAACAGAAATTTCATCTATCTGCTCGCTCATTAATGCCTCTTCATAGTCGTGTTGTGTCAGATAAGACTTCTCTGTATCATCCCCAATGTAGTGAATATTATCCTCTCCATATTCTTGATAATCACCTTCATCTTCGTCCATCACAACATTTTGAAGAGGAGCCTTTATCCTCTGATCCTCAGTAGGATTCCTTTCTCTCTACAAAATCTGCATTGGTTGATTATTTCTTCTGAAGTTGTTGGGATTCTGATTTTGGTTTCTACCTGCATAATCATAAGTACCCCTTCGTTGATAGGTTGCTTATTTTCAATTTTGAGTTTAGATATCTCAGAGGTTAGAGACTCTAACATCTTATCCATTTTATCTAACTTTGGGTTTTCATTGGATGAAGAAGAAGCTTCATCTCTTGGCTTTCTTCTATCGGTGTTTCCTTTCAACTTATGGGTAGCCAATATATTTGATTCCACTTCAAGGGCAACATATTTCATCAGAGATAGTTTCGGTGACCTCCTTTCTCTCAACAATAAACATAACTGTGAGTCAAAAGAATCGGAATATGTGATTTTGGCAGAGGCATCTGAAGGTTTTATCTCAGCTGGTATTTTACTGTACATTCGGTTGAACCTTTTAGTGAAATCAGAGACTGACTCACCATTTTGTTTCCTTAGATTTCCAAATTCAGTAATATAGTATAAAAAATCTCTTCTATCACCCCAATGCTTCAAAAAGGTATCATCCAATTGCTCGATGCCAACTATTGAACCAACAAGGAGTTCTTTGAACCACTTCCTAGCATGGTCATCTAAACTTTGGACAAAGACTCGGTTCCAAACATCTTCCTCCTCAATGTTAAGGTTTTCATCATAACTGTAGAAGGCCTCTATATGTTCTTCAATAGTCACATCACCCTCACTTGTGAATTTGGGCATATACTTCTGATAGTCTCCTGTCGGCATAGCTGATACTGGGTTTGGCAATATTAGTGGCGCATACCTAGCATCTAGGATTTGTTGCATCTTGGTCAAAGGAGGTGGTGCAGACATAATGATTAGGGGTGAGAGAGGTGATAGTTTTTCCTCTGATTCCTCAAAACTGGGGAAATTTAAAGAAGGTGAATTATCTAACGAGAAATAGGCCTGATATGAGGCTCTATAGAAATTTGCAAGCTGTTCAGCCAAGTTTTCTTCACCTTTAGCAAACAGCTCTTGAAGAAGATGTTCTACAACAAGGAGGCTAGTGTAAATGTTTAAATGTTCTTCTTTCTGCTATGAATGAAAAGACTCAAGAGAGGAAGAGCTATAATTTCTTTCTAAAGACTTAGATGACTGTTCAACCAAATTTGAATCTATCAATTCTTCAGCAATGACATTTTCCTATTGATAAGAAATAATTGATTCTTCCACAGTGGTTATAGTTTCTTTTTCACTGGCAATCTTAGTGGAAGATGATTCAATGTTTTATGTAGTAGATTTCTTAGAACTATAGAAAGGATTACCTTCGGTGCCTAATTTTGAAGTCTGACCTTGGAATGATCTCCCTCTTCTGAGAAGTAGCTCTGGGTTGGGCACTGGTGTGACAAGTGAGTCTTGTGGATTAGCCTTAGTACTAATCCTCTTGGGAGCTAGAATGGACTTGTGGAGTCACCAAATAGATAATTACAACCAATTTGATGTTCGTTCTTTGTCTATCATCAAAGATCAGCTCTGTGTCGTATCCCAGTAAAGCTGAGCTTCAGTCTCAGATCCCTGACAATGGCGCCAATTTGTTATCACTCCAAGAAACTCTTTAGGGTTGTAGGCTAAAGATGCTTGGTAACTTAAGAATATGATAATTAGGTCTGCTTGGAACAATGGGATAACTCAATGATTAATGAAATAGACAACTCATCATACATTCAAATAAGACAGTGCTTTTAGAAATCAATAATCAGACAAGATATTTTAAACAGGGGATGAAGAATACTAATCTTGATTACCAAATACAACTAGATGTAGGGTTAATACAAGATAGCAAGAAATATTTCAATTCAAGTTTATGAGATTAATAAAGAGATGACAGTCTTTAGAAGCTAAGACAAACTGAAGTGAAGTACAGAAAGATAAGATTCATGAGAAATTCTAATATTGAAGACAAAAGGAGACTGTGATTCTATTATCCAATAAGAGTCTATAATAGTAGCCAAAATGTATTCCCAGATTGAACCCTGATCTCTTAAAAAGTTAGGCATTTATAGCCTTTACAACAAGTCTAAGATCTTGAAAAATTGGATCTGTATATCTAAATATAAAAAGTAAAACTGACTAAATACAAATAGATAATCAAAAGAAACTAGTTTCTAACACTCAAACTGTCTTCTTTGTTGATCTTTGACATATGGTCTTCATCACTCATATGACTCTGATGTGTCGTGGAGGGTAAAGACACATGTCTTCTGTAGCTGTAAATCTTTCAACAACTATAACCCAAAACTTTAGTTGACCAAATTTAGCATTTAGTCCCAAAAACCTCCACGAATCTTTGATGCCAAATACTTCTTGATTTGGTGGTTAATCCTTTGATACTCCCATATCCTTTTAATCACTCCAAAATCGCTTTGCTCCAGCTTAACTTTCCAAAATTTTCTTTTTGTAGTTTCACCAACTATTTCTCCTTTCGATCTGCTAATTAGCTGGTGAAAGCTCTGCTTTTCATCAGCTAACTGGTTATAATTCCTCCTTCTGCATTGGTGAAAGTTATGTCTTGGTAAAAAAAGAAAACCTCCATAGTCAAAACTGTTGTTTCATCAAAAATTCAGTGTTCTTTAGATTTCTCCCCCTGCAAATTCACAACAACCTGGGCCAGTACTTGTAAATCAGGATGTGTATTGATCTTTTTCTTCAATTTCTTGATTTTCCTCTTGAGGCGTTTTGCTAACCACCATAATCTGTTATAATATTTGGTGATTTTCTTCTTCCTCTTTTTGTCTTTAACAACTTCACGAGCTATCTTCTCAAAAGATGCATTTGTCTTTGCAAAATTTTCTAATAAGGCTTTGTATCTTTCCTTAATCACTCTTTCCAGAACCTCCTATTGTGCTATTACCTCTTTCATCTCTTTAATCTTTTGTGATTTTTTTGATTTCTTATTCTTTGAGGATTCACCTTCATCTACAGGAGTAAAAGCTTCATAGTCTTGTGCAATTTCCATGGAGTGCTCTGGACTTTTAATGGTTGGACTTTCATCTTCCCTTTCTGGCTCTGTATCTGAATATGTGTATGGAAAATTGAGAACATTTGTCTTTTTCACTGTGGATTGCTCTGAGTTTATTTCAAAATCTAGTTTCTTCTTTTCTCTCTTGGGATTTATGCTAGAAACCTTGTCCTCTGCTGGTCTTGGGAGAGCTCTCCTCCTCCTTGAGCTGCTTTGAGGAGTTAACTTCTTTTTCCCTGCTTTCTTCTACTCATTTATAGGTTGAGTTTGGGTCTCAAAACCTTCCCAGAAGAGAAAGTGCTTCCAAGTTCTTCCTCTTTGTCCTAGTTCCTCTACAATTATCAATTTTATCAGGCCATAATGACACAGGGCATTTTTTATGCTTAGAGGTTCAGTTCTGATCTTCTTACACACTTTGGTTAGGCTTTTGTGAAGGAACAAAGGCAAATTCAGAAGGGTCTTCCCTGTGAAATGATCTAAAAGTATGAAATGGTATAACATTAGCTTGTCATACCTGCCTTCTGAAGTTAAGTAAAGTTGAATGTCTTTGAACAGATCTTGCCATTCCTCTTCCAGGTGAGAAACAGGTAAGATTTTCTTCCAGGTTACACTTCTGAATTCTGGCTTGAGATATACCCTGAAATCTAAGTTTTTAGTCACTGTCGTTTTAAACCAGCTTTGGTCTGTTCTGGGTAAGCCAGTTGCTGTAGCGATGGCAGATTCATCGATTATCATCTCTAGAGAGCCCACACTGGCTTTCTTTCCATCATATGACCTGGCCAAAACTTCTGTTGTTGCCTGGTGATAACCTTGCTGTAAGTTTTCCACATAAGTCATGCATCCTGCGTCTGAGAAACGCTTCTGCACATCTGGATGTGACTACAAAAATGAGAGGTTATCTAATTCTTTCCACAGCTGCAACCCACTTTGCTTCCTTTCCATCTGTGACTCGAAAGTTGATTGATTTTCACATGGTTGACACTGTAATTCTCTTTATACAGACGAGGCTGGCGTTGGTGAAAACTTTTTGTGTTACCAATTTGAACATGAAACCATATCATATTACCTATGAACACCATGAATTCAAAACAAAAGATATTGATTTGATATCGCGGGGTGGTAGGTACTTTCTCCTCTATCTCTAATGATGAATGTGAATTCGTCATCTCCGATCCTCTCATTGATGTCGCACAAAATCAGAAGCATGATCTGCCATAATGTCCTATTAAAACGTGCACAAACGGTATCATCATCATCGTTTGTTTCAACTAGCGCTCCATAATGATTATGTGATGTGTGTCGAGCATGTCCCTTTTTGATTTTGGAGTCATTGAAGCGAAATCCGTGTTTAGCACTTTCACCAGCTTACTTGCCTGCGGGGAGTACACCTTAACCATTGAAAATCAAGGTTTTCACCAGCTAATCATCAACTTAGCAACATATGTTAGCTAGTGAAAATATTTTTCACAAAATTTAAAAAACAACCTTTTGAGGATCAATTTATTTCTAGGGTACAATTTTAAATCCTATGTTTTGACACTTCTAGAATCTAAAAATTTATATATAATCCTATTATTGACCATGCTATCACCTACAAAATGGAAAAAATTAACTGATTCMTTTTTGGAGATAACACTCTCCACAGTAGTTAATCGGCCAATGATATGATTATGTGCTTGGACAAATTGAGTACTCATCTAATCTATCTTCTGGGCCAAAAGGGCAATTGGATCGAGAACACTGCTACTAGAATCCTTAATCTTTGCTTCTGCMTTAACATTAGGATATTGAAAAGGTTCTACCTTTGAGTCAAGGATATTTTCTTCAATCTCTTCACTATAGTGTTTTTCTTGTGCCAAAGAAGTGGGATTCTCGTCCTTCAGAATAAAGCGAAAATTCCCATCAAATRCATTCACATATAGGATATGAACTATTGCAGTGGTAGGATGTAAATCTATCGTAATTTGACTGTATAATCTATCAAACCTGGTGTCAAATTCACTCACTGCCATGTTCTCATTTTTCTTTATCTGATTAAATTGAGTTATAAGAATCCCTTTGTCTTTCTTTGTTGTCCATTTATTTTTGAATAACTTGGAAAAATCCTCATAAGATGCTATGTGATTTTCTGGTAGTCCTCAGAACCACCTCTGGGCATCTTTGGTCAAATATGAGGCTAGTAGCCTCATGGATACATCCTCATGTTATACTTCTTCATTTTCCATGTCTCGGCCTACGACATAGAGATTATCGTATGCAATGGTGACATTGTTTCCTGGAAACTTCGGTAACCATTTGTGAGATTATTTTGGCATTGTGTTAGGGTATCTAGGGATGGTGGCCATGTTAAGGGGTTTATAAAGGTATTTTTCCCAAGTTTGAGCCATTGGAGCAAGGGGAAGGGTACCATGGAAAATGTTTTTGAAAATAGGAGGCTTGAGGGGAGGCCTTCTTTGGTAAACCTTAGAAGGTTTTAACCTCCATAGGGGAAAATTATTAAGGGAAGACAGATTCTGGGAAGGTGGAGTTACCAAATGAGCTTCAAAAAGATCTCATCAAAGGTGGAAAGGGAATATCCTTTAGGTGGAGTCTCTAGGAAATCTAGGGAAAGTCTTTGGGATAGCTTACCAAAGTGTCATTATTGTAATGTCCCCAACCATCAACCCACTTGCCAGAAAACACTACTTTGCGCGGGAAACATTCTCATACTTAAATATATAACATGAATTATTTATAAAGAATAAGCATTAAATCAAATTAAGACATTTGACATGGATTTACTACTGTCATACAGACTTAAACATAATTAACAACAATTCAAGCTAGCAACAGAATACATGATAATATTACAAGTATCACATAACATGAATTTTAATTAAGTACATAATTAAAACACATAAGGATACTTATCTTTGAAACTGTAATACACCACCAACTGCGTGTAGACCTTCCATGAACCTCCCAGCCATAGACCACGTTTCTCATCATTCTCAGCAGTAGGTCACCCCCGAGCTGGGACTAAGCTCCACCGGGCAAGGGAATCCTAGGCTAGGCAAGGTCAACAGAAGACACACAGCTTATGAGGAAGGATTCTCTCCCAGGAGCCACTTATGCCCACTTCTCACAGACTCTCATTCCCCACATGCATGTCCCACCCTAGGAGTATACACCTTCACTGTCACCAAGACAATCCTTCGGCTGCTAAACCTCCCTTGCTTGGGCTTCAACAACAGACTGGACCAGAATTCTCCGAGCTTTGTGGTAGCTACATGACTCTTTCCAAGAGTTCTCACTTCCTCCGTGCACTCTCTCACCTGGAGAGAGTCGCTCACAGGCCTGACAACTTGCTTATTCAACCACAACCACCTCTCTCAACTAGAGAGAGTGTTGCACACATGCCTGACAGTCTGCTTCTTCAGCTTCGTTCCAGCACAAGAAGGAAAACAAGGCTCAGCAAGGAACAAATGACGATACCCAATCACACTTTGCCAAGGGACTGCGTGGCCACAACAACCAACAGTTATAACACACACGACATGGACAATTGCTCAGGTTTCACATAATATGCAGGTCGACTTCATAGGTCTGTGGCTATGCAGAGGTCCAGTGTAGAGACAAAATGGTTCTCGTGAAGGATTCCAGTGAACTCAGGCGGAGTATGGAAGGTTCACATAATGAATCAGGTGACAGATTTTGGGTCTCAGGTGCGTGTGTGAACATTGCAAAGGAAGAATAAAGAGGCCACGAAATTCACAAAAATACACCAGTCGACTTCTGGTTCTGGTTTTCAGGATTGCGTGACAGGAAAATTAAGTAGAGGTCGTTCACAGACTCCAATGTTTCAGATAGTTGATGATAGAATGGAGGATGAACCCCCATCCCGACTCAATTCTTGGTTTAAATTGCAAGTACTTGGGATGACACATGTCGCCCATGACGCTGTATACACTCCATCAAGTATGTGTTCCCTTTTGCACACATTGGGGTTGCATGCATTTCCTCTCCCAGGACTTAGGATAAAAACATCCATTTCACACCACTTTGGAATAATAATAAATTATTATTCCTAAGGACTTAATCCCTAAATCTTAGCCCCCTCTCCCTTACCCATAATGTGGAAGCTTATTCCCCCATCACTCTTTCTTCGTGGTCGGTCGGCACACATCGATGCTTATATATTATATTAATGATCTGCATAATTACATATACAAAATCAGGCTCCTGGCCTTAACACTTAGTCTCTCCGGCCTAATAAACACAAATCCCACCAGCTTATCAATACTCGTCTCACCAGCCTACAAAACATGATTACAATTCATAAACATGATTACAATTCATAGTATAACTGGGGCACCGGGGGATATTACAGTCAGGGTTCATAAGAGTATTCAAAATCCTGCCCATAAACGACATCAAAATGTTATCACACAAGTTGTAGGTAGGGAAAATCCTAACCCAACCACAAAATGGCGACAACTAAGAGAACACCTACCCACTGTCACCTTAGGCAGGTATTCCCGTCAATTTAGAGATGAAGTAATCACCTCAAGGGGGGAATCCCGGTGACCCTAGGGGTAAATGAGATGAAATTGGTATGATGGAAGTGTATCCCCTATAGGTCAATATATTAAGTGTGGAAAGGCTTGGGAAAGAGTCTTGGTGGTAGACAATGGTTGCCAAGAGGTATGCGTACCTACAAAGGGTGATTGTACCTTCCCGAGACACAAGAAAAGACAAGTATGCACATAATATGTTAGGTGGAAAATCAAGTTAAGATTGGTGTCCCTATTTTTAGAAATAAACATTAATATATATCAACAATAAAATGATAACGAGAGTTGCAAATAAATATTCTAAAAAGTCTAGTTAAAATTGCAAGAGACAAGGCTCTAGCAATGACTAGTTAACTCAAGTATGAAAGAGAAAGACTTTAGCATGAAACAAGGCTGTAATAAATTAGGTATTTCAGAGATAATATTTAATCCTTATTTCTGTAGCAAACAATTTGTTATAGATTAAAATTAAACCACTGAAATGTACAAACAATCCACCCAAAATATGCGTTGAGATTAGTAGATTATTGTGGCAAACTTTTAGCAAATCCCAATGGTTGAAAAGTGAGTTATTAGGAATTGGTGTTAGGATTTTTGTTGCCCTAATCGATGTATATGAATGTTTATAACAATAGAAAGAATCACTCCAAGGAGAAATATTCCCTAGTGTATCAAAGGTTCCTTAGGCACAAAGATCACTTTCCAACTTAGACAATCTCAAAATTCCAAAATTTCATGTTAACCAATGCAAGATTTTTTTTCTCCAATGAAATTATTTTTAGTGCCTTTAGCTATTGGGTTATGGAGTCAAATAAATGAAGAGGTAACAAGTTCTATCCCCTTGGGGGTGTAAACCCTTTTACTCCCCAAGGCAAGCAATGTCAACTAGGAGATACTAGGAGGGTGTAAACCCTTTTGCTTCTCCTAGTAAACATTTGTGCAACAAATAATTTATAGAAAAAAATGATATATAATGGTGGGTTTGTAAATCCTTATACTCCCCAAGAATTCTAGAAAATAAAACTTGTAACCAAACAATGAAGCATCAACAAGATAAAATCCTTACCTAGTCCAAGAAATGACAAGATAAACCTCCTCTTACCAAGACAAATCCACCACAAATGCAAGAGAAAATCTCCAAGAGAGGTAGTGCACTACTTCTTCCACCAACATAATGAATAAACTATAAAAATACCACAAGAGAGAAGATATTTCCCCAAGAGGGCGCAAATTTCAGCTAGGAAGGCTTCTCACAATGGGAGAGCTATGATGAAAATGAGATCCAAATGATCTATATTTATAAAAAATGTTCTAAACATAGTTTTTACACATAATTTAGGGTAAACCACAATATAAGGGGTCAAAAACCCTAGTATTTCCCCTTTACAAAATAATATTATTTAATTCATACTTTTGCACATGGAATAAACTCTAAAACATGACGTCACCCTCCTTTTGAGGATCTTTTGGCACTTTTTGGCAAGTTGTTGAGATTGGAGAAGGGGTGTTGGGCTTCCAAAATCCATATTCCAATGTGATAGGACCTCTCTCCACTAAATCAAGGTGCCACTCTTCATCAAAGTGCCAAGTGTCACATCACCACCATGTCCTAGCCCATGTGTGACATCAAGCTCCAAGAAGGTGACATTTTTCCTCTTCCAAGCAAATCGTTTTGCATGTAGGGGCTAGGAAAGATCCTCCAAGGTGTCCTCTAGGCCTCCAAAGGCATGTCTCCATGATCCAACATGTGGGCCCTTGACATCCAACTTGTGGGATTCAATCCCCATGGAATCCCAAGCTAAGCTTGTTCATCAGAATCCATCCACTAGATGGGTCCTGCAAAGACAAATGGATACACCCTCCAAGGATCTCAAGTCAAAGCATCATGATGAGTAAATAAAATCAAGAGAATATCCATCTAAGCAAGTACATCCAAACCACCTCATCAAAATAAACTAATGCTCAAAGACCCTATGCAATTTGCCAAGTTTAGTTGTGGGAGGGTTGAAAAAATGACCTATCGGGTGAATCGTACCTCAAGTTTAGGGGTGTTTCCTGAGGGGACATCCCTCTAAGTCATGTGGATGATGTGTTTTGGATGAGGGAAAGACTTTTGGGAATGGGGTTCATGACATACAAGGGGTTTTAGTGTCTCACTTATGGATGCCTTTGTAGAGGGTGTGATGCACCTTTGTTTTCAATGAAACCTTTTTCCAAGTCCATTTGTTTCCTTTTTTTCTTTTTAGGATGTTTCCAGGTCGAAGCCAAGGTGGGGATTCTACCTAAGCATGAAAACTTGTGACCTCTGTGACTCTACCTTGGTCACATCATGCTTCCCCAAGTTGGAAACATGCGTGGGGATTCTACTTAAGTGATCCAGATTATTTTGAGAATGACATGAAGACATAAATATAACAGAGATACAAAAAGGAAATGCACAGAGATATTGCAATAAACATAAAAATATAATGAAACCCAACTTCTATAAGAGAGAAAAACATTGTAGAACACAAACTCGCAAAATGGGGTAGATTATCTCTGAAAAGAAAGAGATGTTGGCTACGCTTCATTCGTAACAATATTTACATCACACTCCATTGCATGCTTAAAGGGCCTCCTTCACCTCAATTATATATGAGAGAGTGAGAGGAGAACAATTCTCATGATGCATGTGGGATAAATTGGACTAAGTTCATAAAGTTTCGTAGGAATGTAAAACAATAGGAATTTTCGGGTGGTCACCCATCCCAGTACTATTCTAGCTTGAGTGTGCTTAACTGCGGATTTCTAATGGGATCTAGCGCATTAAATCTATGTTGTATGCATGTACATAAGACCACTAGGAAATCATTAAATAATGTCTATAATTATCAAATGAAGATGGAATTACATTCCATTCCCCATGAAAAGGGTGAATATCATGGTTTATCAAAACCACGGGCTCAAAATGGTGATTCAGTGGAAGAGGTGGATAACCATTGAGATCCATCTGGATCATTCCTCCCCCCTTAGGAAGCAATAATCCCCATTGTGCCAAGTTCCCTTGGGAGACAGTGAGACTTATGCTAAATCTGAAGCTTGGTGCGTTGCTTTCCTTACTGAAGAAGTTGTCCTGCTTAGCTTGTTGAAGGATGTCATGAACCTGTTGTTGGAGGGGTTGGATCCATTCAAACAATCTAGCTGCATGATCTACCTAAGTGTGGGAGGACTTTGTCAATGTAGATCCAACGTGAAGAGTATGAAGGGTTCTGTTATAACCTTGCTTGACTGGGCAGTGTGGAGGCACCCTTGTAGGTGCAACAAGAACATCTTGGTACTCGTCTACAATCTTGTTGATATGCTTCTGCTAGATATAAAGGTCTTGGGATGAGGCTGCAGTGGTTGCAATGTCCTTCTATTCACCTTCTGATCAGATTGTGAAGATTCTAAACTTTTTAGTATGAGAGATTACTTTGTGGCATTTTTTTGGTGGGACAATAGTCAGAACTATCTCTGGTATCCAGTATAGTTGACGCCCCAGAGTAACAATGACACTACGGGGTTGAGACTCATAAAAATCATGACGCCTCCACATATATGGTTGGCCTAATATAACATCACATACTTTTAGTGGGGAAACATCACACAATACCTCATCCTTGAAGGGCTTGATGCCATAGGATAGGTAACAATGTTGGCTGACACGAAGATCTTGATCTGGAAAAACCACCCGATGTTGTATGATTGCAGGTGTGGTGTTGTTGGAAAATCCAACTGCTTGACAACCTCTGCTGAGATGATGATCTTTTGGATTATTTTATCAACAATAAAATGCAGTGAGTTCCCCTTCACCCACATCTGTGAATGGAAGAGTCTCTCCCCCTCCTCAGGATCCTCTTCTGGTTGGATTGTTGCAGTTGAGACAGTAGCAGTGGGTTTTGCATCAATGATCTGTCTCCTTTTATTATTTTTTGAATTAGGGTCCAAGTTGGGGTTCGACTCTTTGTCTTTGAGCTCAGCCACCAATGACCGTATTAAGTGACATTCATCAATGTTGTGCCAAGGGTTGTTGTGGAACTCACACCACTTTCCATTGTCCTTATTATACTTCCCATTACCCTTCTTTGCCTGCGTATGGGATTGGATCTCTTGAGGTTGGCCTTCCTTTCTCTGTCCATGCTTCTCCCACTTACTCTATTGCTTGAATTTCTGCTCAATTTTGACTGCATATCGATAAGCAACTCCCAGTGAGGAGATCTCCAAGAAATCCATCTATGTTTGGATGTACCTGTGTAGACCAATGCGGTACTTCAAAACCAGGTGCCGCTCATAGTCTTTGATACCCATATTTGAGCGCAAGGTATGAAATATGTTGGTGTACTCTAGTACCATCTGGTTTCTTTTCGGACACAGAGTCTTCCATCTCATGTATTGGTCATCATAGTTTCTGATAGGGTAGAAATCCTCCTTTAGGGAATCTACAAAGGTTGTCCAAGTGGGTTCTCTCCTAAATAGTGTAGATTCATCCACGATGTACCTCTCCCAGTAACCTTCCCACCAAGCTCTGACATGGGGAAGGGCTTTAAGGAGTGTGAAGGTGATATTTTCACTGTCGAAATTTTTTTGGATAGAGTAATAACCTTTTAGTAGATTCAACCATTTTTCTAGAGAATATGCATCTATCTGGCCTTCAAATAAGGGGATATCAAAATTGAATTGTACCTTGAAGGGAGTCTCACTTTAAAAATGGTTGCTTGTTGAATATGCCTTAGTTGCCGCCATCAGTAGTCTTCAAAGGATCTAAGAGAAGTTGTCCATCATCTCATTCCTTTGTTGCACGAGGGCTTCCTTGAGAAACGTCTTGAGAGGATCTCCTGCTCTGTCATCTCTCTTTTCTTCCACCATGGGAGGTCGCTTGGGATAGCGAGAGTGGTTGTCCTCAAGCAAAACTAGCTCGAGACCCAAATATCTATACCCTGACCTCGTCGAGGACCTGCTTTGAGAAATGAAAAGGAGAAGACTGCTCTGATACCATTGATCCATATTATTTTGAGAACGAATTGAAGATAGAAATATAGCAAAGATACAAAAAGGAAATACTCAAATATGTTGCAAGAAACACATAAATATAATGAAACCCAACTTCTATAAGAGAGAAAAACATTGTAGAACACAAACTGACAAAATGGGGTAGCTTATCTCTGAAAAGAAAGAGATGTTGGCTATGCTCCATTCGCAACAAGATTTACATCACACTCCATTTCATTCTTAAAGGGCCTCCTTCACCTCAATTATATATGAGAGAGTGAGAGGAGAACAATTCCCATGATGTATGTGGGATAAATTGGACTAAGTTTATAAAATTCCATAGGCATGTAAAAGACTAGGACTTTCTGGGCGGTCACCCATCCCAGTGCTACTCTAGCCTGAGCACGCTTAACTGCGGAGTTCTAATGGGATCCAGTGCATTAACGCTATGTTGTAGGCATGTACATAAGACCACTAGGAAATCGTTAAATGATGTCTATAATTAACAAATGAATATGGCATTACATTCCATTCCCATCAAAAGGGTGAATATCATGGTTTATCAAAACCATGGGCTCAAAATGGTGATTCAATGGAAGAGGTGGATGGCCACTAGGATCCATCTGGATCATTAAGTAATATAAATAGTTCCCACACATGCTCTTCCATGGTTGGAATTTTTATATTAGTCATTCTTTTACGAATCTTATTAGTTTTTTATGAGATATATTTCATTGTCCTCGGGATACCTGGGAGAGAATATAGAAGGTTAATGGTTTGGATTTTATCTTTTTCTATCCACAAGCCTCTGGACCTTTAGCCCCTTCTTCCCATGAAGTGAGGGACAACCCCTTCTTGGGTCAGTATACCCAAAAAACCCAAAAGGTGAGGAGATGAGGGGATGAAGTGTGGAAAGTGACAAGTATGGTCGGGAATGGAACGATGACTTTTCTAAAGGAACACCTAGCAGCATACCTATCCCTAAGGGTGACCCACTTACTAGGGCACAATTTCAACCACCAAGGTCAAACGAGGCAAGAGCATAATGTCAAAGCACATGTCACATAATAAAAAACAATAATAGATGCAACAAACCCAAATTCCTCAAATATTGAAATGACACTCACCATAATACCTAACTTGTACCTCATGGAGAAAGATCCAATGTCTTCCGAAGGCTAGCTGATGTGGTGGATACTATCATGATCAACCTAGAGTTGTGGTGGTGAGGTGGGTCTCTATCTATGCAAGTGGACATTGTTGGTCAAGCTATCTCTTGGTACTCCATGTCCGCAACCTGAGGGCATCTAGACATCATCTACTTATTTATCCCTGGGAGTTGTGGATAAAAAAACTAACCTTACGAATTTCCATCAGTCCTCTAAACATAAGGATAATTTATTCATATATGGCTTACCTTTTTCTTTCTTTTTTTGTTTAAAGCAACAATTGTAATTGTCAAGGTCTCCATCATTCCATACTTATAGGTAGCATTACAACCTATTAAAAAATATAGCTTATCCACTCTCTGGGATCATGCAATCCTATAACATGATTATGCTTCTTCTTTCATTTTACATTTAGATTCAACCATCAATGCATGTCAGCATATTCAATCTCCCATAGGAGTCCTTCTAATTCTAGCAAGGCAATGGAATTACTCTTTTGTTATCAACATGCCTTAGCATGATTATTTTTTTATGTTGGATTTATTAAGGAAAAAACCATGACTTTCTTCTGTAAGGAATTTTTGGAAACAACATTTAATATGTTGTCTTTCTTTTAAGAATTTTGTGCAACTAATATCCAACTTTTTAAATGCAGACAAAAAAAATTCAATAGGCTCTTCTTGGCCTTGGTATACTAGTCTTGTGACTATTCTCTAGCCCATCTAGGCCTAGTGTTTGAAGCCCTACTTTGATACCACTTTGTAACACACCCAACCCCATAACGCTTCCTTAGGCTAGTGGGATGTCAAAATTTTCTCTTTTCTTTCCTCAAACCACCTTTATTTATCACCTCTACAATCAAATTTTGGTTTCATATTCCACTTCTTCTCGTCAATATCTTTCCAATGACTATAACCTTGCTCAAAATTGATCTCTATATCAAACATTATGGAATTCTAAAGTTTATAGGCCTTCATTGGCCAAGACCACCACACTCCCATGTGGCATACATGTCACCTGTACCAATCCACATGGCAACATCTGGTGCAAACGTGGCTACTAGCATGGCACTAGCCACCAACCCACCAAGACACTCAACTCTCCCACTTTCGACAATTCTCAAACATTTTCAATACCCGGTATTCTGGGATATCGACCCACCAAGGTATCATCCCACCAGGTGAACTCATACTTCACAATCCCCAAGCACCCGATCTGGGGGCCGAGCTGGCACCAAAGACATGTGGCCCCGTCTTGAATTTCCACCTAGCTGGACACATGGCACTCATGACGCGATATAGATCACTGCCTCAAAACTATGAATTACCTTGACACATGGCACAATATCCACATGACATGTGGACCAACCACTGTGTGACACCTCATCACTAGGAATAAGATTCTCCACTCAGGTGTTGACATATTTTCACTATACATTGGTTTTACTTTGTCATCCAATGTTAGTGACATGTGATCTCCTTTGTTCGTAGGATAACAAGGGAAGGCTAGAACCCTTCCTAGAACCATTCCCCATAGGAGCACCGAGCCATCAAGAATTCCCAAAAGAAACATGGAATTGGAATTCTTCTAGGGGTCTAATACTTCGATACCCCAGGGCTTTAAAATCCTTCTAAGCTTCTTAAGTAATTAACAGTAGTGGGCCCTCTTGCCTTGTATCCAACGACTGAGAATTAAGGGTGCCTAAACATTGGTACTCACTCGATAGTGCCCCACACTAGACTCATTGAACAAACATAGATCGACATGTATGGTCCTCTAGACATGTTGGTTGCCATGCGGGTAAGGTACGTCACATTGACGTCAATTTTCACTCCTTGTTTATAGGAAATAAACACATGGAATCGTGTGCTGAAACTTTTCCCATCGGGTATCAGGTGTTCAACAAGGCAATTCGACGTGGGTCCTCCTGGTACTCAGGGGATTTGATAGCCCGGTTAACTGAGGGCTTCTGCCTCTAGTTTCAAATCACCCGATAGCGATCAGATGATATTCTTTCATCCTTCGTGTTGATCCAATGATCATTGTTACTCGCCAATTCAAATAGTAATTAAAGGGGTTATAGTTTATGTTTTGGTCTTAGTAGTCTCACAGACTTACGATGCATCATCTTGTTGGGTTTTTGACTTTGCCTCCATGGGTTTTTGATCCCATCTTCTTAAACAAAAAAAACACCTTATTGAGCACTTTGATCAAAGGTTTTAGATACTACAACCCTTTTATGTAAAATTCAACGAGATGAAGGGTCCAAGATAAAGGGAACAGGAGGCCAAGGGGATTACAATAACTACTAATAGTGAAAAATCAACAATTAACCTTAGAAATTCCTCACACAGGTCTCATGTTATTCATTGGGATCTAACTTATCCATTACATGATGTATGTAATTAAACTCCCAAAGAAAAAAAAACAATTGTAAATCAGTTTACTGTGTATATATAAATCATAATCTCATGCACGCCTTATTTAATTATTCATTACAAAAGACAACAACCAGTGAGGAAATATCAAGCATACCAGGAATATACACTAGGTATTCATTTTATCCTTATTTGGGTTACTTAGTAAGCCATGAAATCTCTTACAAATTGCGTTGATAGTCATACCTAACAAGTACAATAAAAATGAAAAAGAGACCTATTTGTTTTTAGAACAAAGGTTGTCCAAACCAACTAACTATGGGTGAGAAATTTTCCACCCAACCATAGGCTCTACTGCTCAGTCACTTCGACAAAATTCCACCTCCATGCTAGTCCATGATACCACCAAGGAACTCTCACAATTGACTCAATCAGTCAAATAATGGACCAAGGAGGTTACTCTCCTCCACTCCACTGGAAACAACAGAAGTTTCCCCTCTTTCCCTTTGAGCTCAGAACCTCAACGAGGTTTATCAGGAGCCTTCCCAGCTAGATTTCCTTTGCACAAGGGATTCATTTCACAACTACACTATCCCTCAATGCCCTCCCCTTCCAGTGTCGGTTTATTTCCAGCAAGCCCCAAGCCCGTGACCCTCTTTTGCTCCAGTCTGGATTTTGGGTCTTCTCTACTCCATCGTGACCATTCATGTCATGGGAATACTCCCCATTTTTTTTTCTCAAAGTTGTGCATTGAAAATATTTTTGTGCATTCTTGGTGTTGTTCATTGTCTCCCCATGTCTGCACAATTGTATTCCTCTACTTCTGCATGATGCTTCATCCGATAGCACCTCTCAACTCCTCTTGCAACCTCTCGTGTCTTCTCTTACATGCAACCATGCATTCCTTGTTGTAATATGTTGTCATTGATGTCAAAGGATTGATGTCAAGTATTGTCATAGTAATGTGTTTTTGTCATTGATATATTGATTATTGGTTATATGGTCATTGATGTAATTTTTGTAAAAGGGGTTGATGTCAAGTGGTGCCATAATGATGTGTTTATATTAAAGGGAGTTGTATCATTGATGTCATGTCATGGTCGATAGGAAGAACCAAATGGATAAACTCCAAAGTTGTCCCCTTATGGTGAAATCCCTCACTGGAAGACCCTCTTGGATAAAGTTCTCAAAGTGGTCCCCTTATGGTGAAATCCCTCATGGGAATACACTTTGTGAAGTCCAAATGGTTAGGTGGTTGAGTAGCCCAATAGTGTGGTTAGGTAACCCAAGTTTGATTAAGGAATAATGTAATGAAGATCAATGAATTTGTAGGAGAAAATATTCCAGATGGATATATATGTCATGTCATTTCCAGTGATATGTGAAATGTCACATAACTCCTCACGGTTAGAGAGTTAAGTCCATGTGAAGTTTGAGAACCCTCATGAGTTATCTAGAATCCCCTAGAAGATCAAATACGTCAAATTATTCTAGAATCTCCTAGAAGAAGTGTACTAGTCAAATTGATGGTAACTATGAGTTAATCATGGGCATAGTTGTTGCATTAAGAACATAATTAAAAATAAATTAGTTGCAACAAGAAGTTGTGAGTTTGGTAATTATGGTAAGTAGTTATGATGAGAAGATTGAATAGTCAAAGTGGTTATTCATGGGTTAAGTGTTGCACTAAGAAAAAAATTAAAAATAAATTAGTTGCAACTAGAAGTGGAGAAGTTTACTATTTGTGGATAAAGTGGTTGTAAGTGGACAAAGTGGATAGAAGTGGGTTATCCCCAAAAGAATGAACTTGGGTAAGTTGGTTAGAAGATAACCCTTATAGGAAGCTACTTGGAGAAGTATAAATAAGAGAGAAAGGGGCTCTTATGAGTATGATCTTTGAGCATATTGAATATCCATTTGTGAAAGGTTATTTGGGTAGGTATTATTGATAGATAAAATTCGCGGTAGAAAAAGTGCGAAAGAAAAATCACGACAGAAAAAGTGCGGTAGAAAAATCGTGGAAGAAAAAAGCGCGGAAGAAAAATCGCAGCAGAAAAAGTGTGGCAGAAAAAGTGCGGTAGAAGAATCGCGATAGCAGAACCGTAGCATCAGAATCGTGAAAAATTATGGTATTTGGTTTATGGAGAGCATGGTGTATTTCTAGAGGTATCTTGTTGGTTACCTTGGTGATATTGTTTAGAGTTGTCTTGGTGATTGATCTTGGTGAGTAAATCTGATTTGGATGATGAGATTGACGTGACAGGTTGTGTGGTGCATAGGTGATGCACTTGTGCTGGTAATACTATTGATATAGTTTGACATATTGCTTTCTATCTACAAGTTAGGTCTTGTACTTGAGGGTTGGATTCCTCTTCTTAGTTGTTGCTAAGATATGCAGGTTGGGTCTTGCAATGAGATTTGGTGCTCTCTTTGAGTCGGTGCTCATTTCAGTTGGTGTTGATAAACCCCAAGGATTGTAGTTCGTAATACAAAATAGACTTTTACATATATCTGGTGTTCCTTGTGTTCTTTATTGTGATGGTGCATAGTTTTTTATTGTTATTATATGTGGTTGATATATGTTTACATGCAAGCAACTTAGTGTGAATGGAAATGAGTAATGATGTTTTGAATGGTGATTGTTATCTAAAGTTGTGTAAGAAGTGTAAAAATATCCCTCACACTAATTCACCCCCCCTCTTGGTGTGTCCATCAATTGGTATCGGAGAAAACCTTCACTATAAGACTTACAATATTAGAGGAGATCCATGGACACACAAATGGATGATGAAGTTCTAGTATTTGATGAGATAGATTATTCAGCATGGAGAACATAAATGAAAGGGTATTTGAAGGAAAAAGGAGCAGGTGTTTGGAAAGAAGCTATTGGTAGATCAATTCCCTTGAAGAATAAGTCAAAGTTTGCAGTTCAAAAGGAAGAAAATAAGAATGATGCATTATCTCTCAAGAACATTTTCAATGGAATCTCAAGACCTGTCAAAGAAATCATGGGACAATGTACTTCCACCAAGGATCTATGGTTGAAGCTAGAGAAGGTATATCAAGACAAAGAATACAATTACATCAAGGACAATGAAGGTAAAGACTCTCCAAAATATTCTAATTTCAATACTCCTGGTGAAGATGAATGCTTTCTTACAAATGAAGAAGAAGATATAGCAGAAGTTTGTGTAGATGAAGAAGAAGAATTGTTGAAGTTTAAAGAAAAAGTTGTATCTAAGTTAGGTGATGTTAGGATGGAAATAGGACATTATTCAATTTCTTCTAAGTATCTTGAAAAATGCATTAATGAAGTCCTAGAAAAGTATCCAAAGCATATTATTGAACTAAAGTAAATGATTAAAGAACAAAAAGAAAGTAAAAAGACTCAATTAGATGAAAATGAAGAAGAGATCAAAAGACTAAAGAAAGAAATAATCATTCAAGAAGAAGAAAAGAAGAAGGTAGATGATGAGATTAGAAAACGTCTTGAAGTTAATGTCAATCTAAAGACCCAAATTGAAGAAGCCAAAAGGATAGAGGAACTATTGAAGAATCAAGTAAATGAAAAGGAAGAGTCATGCCATAAGTTGGAAGCTAAAGTTGTTGATCTCAGAAAGAAAGTAGAGAAGTCAAACACTCACATCAAGTTCATGAACAATTCAACAATATTCGATGAAATCATATATAGCCAAAGATATCCAAATGATAAATCAAGTATTGGATACAAAAAGGAAGCTGGTAGCACTTCTAAGAAGCATGAATTAAGTCCTTCATTCTAAAAAAGTGGAAGCAAAGCTGAAATTCAAGTACCTATACAAAGTAAGGAAACCTTCAGAAGAACAGAGCAAAGAAGACATCAAGAATCCATATTTACACCTCAAAGCAAATTCAGAAGAGAGACATCTTCAAGGTGGACACCAAATCAAAGGTATAAAAATGTTTTTCATGGTCACTACTTCTCATGTAATGAATATGGTTGCAAAACTTTGGATCGCAGACATTATGCAAGGAGAGATGTTGGAAGACACCATAACATCCAAAGATGTTGGGGATGTAATCAGAGTGATATCCCTTGTCCAAAGGAGGAGATATTATTCATAGGAATCTCAAAGGCATCCATACAGAGGGAGCAACCCCAAGGAGAGTTTAGGCAAGGGGAGCAGCCCCAATGAGAACACTACCCTTTTCCATTGATGTCAAATGGGGAGACATAGTCACAATGATGTGGAGATATGAACATTGATGAGGAGCGATGATCACAGAGAGAGAATGAGAATTTACATGTCCAAGATTTGCCATCAATGATTGGTGTTGACATCAATGTTGGTGTTTTCATCAATGCCAAAGGGGGAGATTTTTGTACTATGTTGTCATTCATGTCAAAGTATTGATGTCAAAGGTTTGATGTCAAGTATTTTTATAGTAATGTGTTTGTATCATTGATATATTGAATATTGGTTATATGGTCATTGATGTAATAGTTATAAAAAGTGTTGATGTCAAGTGGTGTCATAATGATGTGTTGATGTGTTGATACGATGTCAGTGAATTTGTAGGAGAAACTATTCCAGATGGATAGTATATATCATGTTGTTTCCAACGATATGTGGAATGTCACATAACTCCTCACAGTTAGAGATTTATGTCCATGTGAAGTTGGAGAACCCTCATGAGTTATATAGTAGCCCCTAGAAGGTCAAAGAGGTCAAATTATTCTAAAAGCGTCTAGAAGAAGTGTACTAGTCAAATTGATGGTAACTAGGAGTTAATCATGGGTATAGTTGTTGAATTAAGAAAATAATTAAAAATAAATTAGTTGCAACAAGAAGTTGTGAGTTTGGTAATTATGCTAAAGTAGTTATTATGATAAGATTGAATATTCAAAGTGGTTATTCATGGGTTAAGTGGTTGCAATAAGAAATCAATTTAAAATAATCAAGTTGCAACTAGAAGTGGAGAAGTTCAAGGATGATTTTAGGGGCTAAATTTCGCTCATGGGCTAATTTTCCATGGTTTTTCCAAAAACAAGATTCTCTATTTTAAAAATGATTCGCCCAAATTCTATAGGATAAAATTATTTTACCTTAAAAATCGCCAAAATTTTATAAAAACTATATTAAATACTTAGAAATTTGAATATTTTTAAAACATATCGCCAAAAATTTATAGTTGACATATGAAGGATTAGTAATATTCACCAAGGTTTATACTTTTTAAAATAAATTTCCATCCTTAAAATCATCCTTGGAGAAGTTTACTATTTATGGATAAATTGGTTGTAAGTGGACAAAGTGGTTAGAAGTGGGTTAGCCCCAAAATAAGGAAGTTGGGTAAGTTGGTTAGAAGATAACCCCTAGAGGAAGCTACTTGGAGAAGTATAAATAAGAGAGCAATGATCTCTTATGAGTATGATCTTTGAGCATATTGAATATCCTTTTGTGAAAGGTTATTTGTGTTGGACAAGTGAGAGGGGGGCTGAATCAGTTGTTACCAGGCTTAAACAATTATACTTATTTTAAACTCTTTACATAGGATTCAATGATAATCACAATAATGCAGGAAGGTAGGTAATAGAATATTAAACATCAATCACACACATGAAATATACAGAGACAGATATTTCCTAAGGAAACCCATAAAGGGAAAAACCTCTTCTTCTTGATATGATAAGTAATATTTATTTTCTATACATTATCATTCTTATGAGCACCAACTCATTGTGAGGCTACCACCTCTGTTTTGCAAGCTGCAACTTGCTGAGAGAACCAACTCTTCGGTTTCTCTAGCACCCACTAGAAGGAAGCACCAACTCTCTGGTTTCTCTAGCACCCACTAGAAGGAAGCACCAACTCCCTAAGTGTTCCAGCACCAATTTCCAGTCACACAGGCACCAACCTGTATAACAGAGAACGACAGTTCTCCCTTGCACCACCCTGCCACCCTGGTATTTCTGGTTGCAACTAGATGGAAGCTACAACTCCCTGTGTTCAAGCACCCACTTGAAACTCTAAGGACACCAATCCTCCCTAGCACATCCCAACCACCCTGAGTATAAAAACTTCGTTACTTGAGACTTATTACAATGATACAGTGTTTATCTATAGCTTACCAGTCTCATCATTGTTATGTTGTACTGCCTGCATTGGTGTCTTCTTGCTTGGGTTCTTCTTTGAGATTTCTTCTCTTCTACTCTGTCTTTGCATGCACACCTCAACTTCCTCTTCCTCTCTTCCTTTCTCAGATACGCATCTCTGTTCTATGCGCTATGCCTCTTCTGTGCATTTCGGCTGCTGCCCACAACATGATTTTTTGTCGTGTAAAATTACTCTCAATAGAAGCAGCCTCCTCTTCTTTGTTCTACGTATATTTATAATGCCTAGTCCTATGTTAGATAATACACATAACTCTTCATCCCCTCTGGCGATTACACTTAGTCTATTCTTCATCCATGGTCGTTATGCTAAGACTCTTTGGATTCTCTGGTAGCTATAGTATTCAACTCTTTTCCATCTGTCAATCGTCTCTTTTATGAGTCTTCATTCCCCTGACAGATACCTCGAGACTCTTCAACTCCTCTATCGATCACCCTGAGATTCTTATAATTATCTGGTAGATGCAATCAGTCGTTTTCTGCAGTTACAATCAGTCTGTTTCTAGCAGTTACTGAGAGAACCTCTACGCACTCATGTCTTTGGTGCCTTTTTTTTTCTCTCTGAGAAATCTACACAGTTTGTGCTAGATATTCTTACTAAGCCCCTACCTTCCACATGATCACAGTTGTGACCAGACGCCTATCCAACAAGCGCTTCATGACTTCACATTTTGGGATATCCAACTGTGAGTTGCCTTGATCTTCCCAACTCGCAAAACTCTGAAATGGAGCCTAGCGTTGCTAGCTCCTTCCCCAATATTTCGCTGATTAGACCATAGGCTATGACCACTCACTAATCAAAAGGGTGCTTCACAGTTTTGGTGATCACCGAAGTGGAGCCTAGTGACATGCTAGATCCTCCCTTAACTTTTTGTTGATGTGACCTTTTGCTGTGACCGTGGGATAAATATTTTGAGCGCTTTGTAATTTGTGTTTCGCAACTTCACATCTCATCTCCCTAGACAATCAACGGTCCATATCTCTCCTCGATCTGACGGATTAGATCAAGTCACGATTTTGCGTTTCGTGACTTCGGGAGTCTCCTTACCTCCATTCTCACAATACCCTAAATAGTGATGGTCCAGATCTTTTCTTTGATCAACGGTTGTGAACAAGTCATGATTTCGCATTTTGTGATATCTGCAGACTACTCGATGCAGTTCTCCTGATTCATGATTTTGCTCATCTGCTACCACATGTCTTCCTTGATGATGGATGGTCCCCCTGCTTTTGGAACTTTGTAAGCTTGCTTCACCTTGCACTTAAAGGTCGTGCACGTTCTTCAGGATCCAACGACGGTTAGTCCTCACGCTCAGATCTTATGGATAAGATATGTACTCCTCCTCTACACTTCCTCTGGTCACTGGATTCTGATTTAACAGACATTGGGTTTTCAGGATTGGTGATCCAACGGCCACTGGCACTCCTCCCCCTGAGGTTATGCATCCTCCCGACTTGGAAGAATTTCTAAGTGTCAAAGGTTCTGCAACCTTTGATCCTTCTACAAGCCTTGATGTATGGGATCTCATCGGTGTGTCTCGGAATGCTATCTCTCTTGAGATTTGATCTTTGCATATTGTTTGCTTCTTCACCTGGGCTTACGTTTTTCCTGTTTCATCATCGATGCACACTATGATCTTGCCATCAATGACAGGCAGACACTCTTCCTGTAAACATGCCAACATCGTTTTTGTTCTTGCCATCAATGACAAGCACACTCATCCTGTAAACATGCCAACAATCTCCCCCTTTGGCATTGATGGAAACTCTGAAGGACTGCACAGATCTCCAACTGTAGCATCTAGAACACACCTTTTTCTCCCCCTTTGACATCAATGTCAAGGAAAACATGCTCCCCCTCAGCTGTTGCAGTACTTGTCAGAGGTATCATATGTTCAACCAATACATACTCCCCCTGACAGGATGGACTAATTTAACTTGATAACAGGGTCATGCCCAACTTCTGGCGTAGATACTCAAACTGAGCTTGTTAAAGAGGTTTAGTGAAGATATCAACAATCTGATCTTTGGATGGAATATAATGCACAGAAACCATAGAGTTGGTTACCTGTTCCCTCAAGAAGTGATACATGATGGGTATATACTTGGTCTTGGAGTGAAAGACAGGATTCTTGGACACACTATAAATTGCACTGGTATTATCACAATGGATTGAGATCAATGCAATATATTTGACCTCCAAGTCTGCAAGTATCTGAATCATCCACAAAACTTGGGTACAACATGTGGCAGTTGCAATGTATTCAACTTCTGTAGTTGATAAGGAAATGGAACCTTGCTTCTTGATCAATCATGATACAAGAGAGTATCCTAATAAGAATGCACCTCCACTCGTGCTTTTCCTTTCATCCACACAATTAGCCCAATCAGCATCTGAATAGACTGATAGTTGAAAATTTTGATTCCTAGGATACCATAGGCCATATTCCATTGTTCCTTTCAGGTATCTGAATATCCTTTTGACAACTAACAAATGACTTTGTTTAGGTGCGGCCTGATACCTTCCTACGATTCCAACATCATGCATTATGTCTGGACGAGATGTTGTTATGTACAACAGGCTAACTATCATAGACCTATATGAACTCTGATCAACATCAGGTGAGTCATCATCCTTTCTTAACTTACATCCAGTGACCATAGGTGTGCTCATAGGTTTAGAATCTTCCATTTGAAACCTTTTCAACATTTCCCTTAGATATTTTTCTTGACAAAGAAATATTCCTTCAAACCTCTGAGTAATTTGCAGACCCAAAAAAAATCACAGTTCCCCTATCATAGACATTTCAAACTTAGACTGCATGGCATAAGCAAAGCATTGTACTAGTAAAGAATTATTACTACCGAAGATGATGTCATCTACATAGACCAAGATAATGAGCAAATCATTACCCTCTGTTTTGATATATAGATTGTTTTCAATTGTTCCTCTCTTGAACCCTTTGTCTTGTAGATACGTATCCAGTCTGTGATACCAAGCATGAGGATCTTGTTTTAACCCATATAAGGCTTTCTTTAGCTTCCAGACAAAGTCAGGGTTATTTGACAATTGGAAACCCTCTAGTTGTTCCATATAGACTTCTTCCTTTAAATCTCCATTTAGAAAAGATGACTTGACATCTATTTGATAGAATTTAAAATATTTATGACAAGCATAGGCAAGAAACATTCTAATTGCTTCCAATATTGCTACGGGCGCAAATGTTTCATCAAAGTCTAGCCTTTCTATTTGAGCATATCCTTTGCAGACCAATCTAGCCTTATTTCTTACAATGTTTCCTTGCTCATTCATCTTATTTTTGTAGACCCACTTTGATCCTATTACATTTTTATCTGCTGGCTTAGGAACGAGTTCCCAAGTGTCATTCTTTTCAATCTGGTCCAGTTCCTCATTCATTGATCTTAACCAAATTTCATCTTTACTGGCCTCATTAAAGTTCTTGGGTTCCACCATGAATATAAATGCTATATGTGATTGCTCGGTGTCTTTGATTATATTTCTCTTGGTTTGTACACCTTTGTCTTTCTCACCAATTATCTGACTTGCAGGATGATTCTTTTGAGTAATTTTGGAGGAAGGATTTGATGTTATCTGCTGATTTGAGTCTGTCTGAGTGTTGGTGTTGTTGGGGAACTATAATCATAGGTAACTCGATTCTTCAACCGTTGATTTGGCATTTATCCCGTGATGAAGACATCTGGCTCGGTTGATTCCATTTTTCCCTCCATCTATTTCGCTCGATCCTCCATCATCTTGCTGCATCCTTCATCCACCGCTGCGCTCTCACTCCCTTGTCCTTTTGGCCCATTGAGTATGTCTAGCCCGCCACTCATCCCTGAATAAACAAACTTAGGATAAAAACATTATGTTAATAATAAATGATTAGTGGCAAATTTTTAAGATTTTTTTTTTTTTTTTTTTGTAAGCAAGTTTTTGTATTATATAAAAGTCCTTCTCAGAACCAGGTTCAGGAATACATTTACTAAGTCAAGCGGTTGTAGTTACTGAACTGCTCCGTGAGGAGAAACCAGTTCAGCCAACCGTATATAAAAGTAACAAAAATTTAACATAGCTA
>JASDQU010738614.1:103318-115826 GCA_032191745.1 Picea mariana | reverse complement strand
GGGGGGGGGGGGGGGGGGTTCAGAATAGTGGTATTGGGAGGGATACTTGTCACCTCCAGGTGATTTCGGACCCCCCCCTCCCAATTCCACTTACCACCTCAGAGGGGGTTCTGGAATACCACCTTTCCTTAAAAAACCACTTTCCCCCAATTTTTTAAAACCGCCCATTTTTTGTCTGTTTGACACCTCGTCTTGCGAAGAGGATTTTGGGAAAACGGAGATGAAATTTAAAAACCTGAAAGAGGATTTTGTTCATCATGGGCTGAAGAAAAAAAAACTCTCCCATTTTTTGCAGAGGTGCCACCAGTTGGGAGAATCGAAGCTGTCTTTCAGCCGCATTTTTCGGATTTCTGGTTTTTCCTGTTACAGTCCTGATTTTGCGGGAGCTGTTTCGGCGAGGTGGAGACGAAATTTGAGAAATTGAAGGAGGTTTTTGCTCCAGACAAGATAATATACAATAAAATCCTTTGGTTGTTTCACAAGTGTCACCGATTGGGAGAAATCAATGACTGAGCATACCCCTATTTTCAGCAAATTCGACCAAATTTGCAGTTCCAGATTTTTGGGGATTTTATGCTATTCTTGGATGAAGTGGTTGAATCTGACCTTCTGATTCTAGGGAGAGTCTATTTTATAAATTGTAGTGATTCAAATTTGTAAAAGAGGTTGATCAGTCAGGGGACCATGATTGAGGTTTTGTAAAACAGCTCACCGAGCCTTCTGTATTTTCATCAATTCAATAATACAGTCACAACAACTACAGGATTCATGTGTCATTTTTGGTGGTGATGTTTTCCTCATTCACTGTAAATTTGTTTCCATTGTATTTATTAAGTCATTCATACTCTGAATTATGCAAAGAAGTTCGAAGAACAGAATTTGTTGAGACATACACTCTGTTTCTGGCTTTGACATAATTGTCAATGTTTTCTTCTCAATGGTTAATTTCAGGATTCTTGATTGCCTTGTTATTGCCTATTCTTCTCATCTTGCTCCTCTAAATCCAAAAATCAATTTCAAAGAATCCAACAAGAGTGCCTACCTTGCCCTGTAATGTTGTCTGTATAACTTGTTTTTGATTGAACTTCAGGYTGTGACCCCATTACCCAATGGACCTCTTTTTTCTTGTTCTAGCCAATCATTTAAAAAATCCAAACTCTGAACCCATTAGCTAGCCTAATATCTATTCAAACAAATCTATATCACACAGAGAGATCCCTCTATGAGTCTTGGAGGGCTAGATTCAAGACTCGAAGTGGTTTTGATGTTGCCTCTGTGACTACCTCCACAGCCTTGGGCAAATTATAGAGTGCTAACAGGTGTCTTCATCTGACTCGGAGTCTTCTTTTCCTGATTCTTGGACCTGTTCATCTTCAGCTTCAACTGTGTCTTCTGTAGTAGACTCAATATTTCTCACCTCTCTTTATGAGACTCCTTCATCAACCTTTACATCAATGTAATCAATTAATTTATGCAGCCTCTTACTATAACATTTGTATCATTTACTGTTTGTAACATATCCTAAGAAGATTCCTTCATTAGCCATATCATCATACTTGCCAAGGTTTTCATTATTATTATTTATGTATCATTTACTCCCAAAGGCCTTGAAGTGTTTGATTGAGGCAGGTCTTCCATACCATAGTTCATAAGGTGTCTTTTCACTGTGTGGTCTGAGGTGGGCTTTGTTAAGAACATGGACTGTTGTGTGTATTTCTTCTACCCAATAGGTTTGACCAATGTTCTTCTCATTCATCATCAACCTGGCCATTTGTTGCACTATTTTGTTTTGCCTCTCAACTACTCCATTTTGCTATGGAGTTCCTGGGATTGTGTATTCTCTCTTGATCCCATGTTTATCATAGAATTCCTTGAAATCACTTGACATAAATTCTCCTCCTCTGTCTGATCTTACTACTTTTAACCTCTTGCTTGTTTGATTCTTAGTTAAAGCCTTAAATATTTTAAATTTCTCAAATGCTTCAACTTTTTCTTTGAGAAAAGCAACCCAAGTAAGTCTGGAGTAATCGTCAATGATCAACATAAAGTAGTTTTTCTTCCCTGTGCCTTCCTGTCTTGATGGTCCACATAAATCCATATGAACTAATTGGATTGGTTTCTCTGTTGAAGTAGTGCTCTTGGATTTAAACTGTGTCCTGGTTAGCTTTCCTACTTGGCAGGGTTTACACACAAAATTTTGTGGTTTTGATATTCTTAGAAGATATTTTACCGCCTAAATATTTTTGAGCTTGATTAAGTGATCAAAATTTAGATGTCCAAGTCTCCTATGTCATAACCAACTTTTATCATGTTTTCTTAGATGACACTCTTCTCTATCTTCTTTCAACACATATACATTATTATCCATCCTTATGCCTTTATCCACCACTTGTCCTGAGTTTACAGACTTTATCTTGCAATCCTTGGAAGTGAACAACACTTAACATCCTCTGTCACACATTTGACTTACACTGAGAAAATTATGTTTCAACCCATCTACAAGCAGAACATCCTGGGCTTTTCCTTTACCATTACTCAAATTCACCATCCCTTTACCCTTTATTTTACCAGGAGCATCATTTCCAAAGGTTACATTTCCTGATTTTCTTTCACTTAGAGACATAAACTTACTTTTGTCTCCCATCATATGTTTGGACCATCCACTGTCAATGTACCAGGGGTTCTTTTGTCTTTGATCTGACAACACTAATCCACACTTGTCACTTTATTTCTTCTTCCAAAACTTGACATTTTCAACAAAGGGATTCAAATCTGGTTCATAATTCCTTAAGAAACAATCAACAACTTGATGTCCATAATTATGGCAGGTGTAACATTCTAGTTCATTGAATAAAGGAGCATAACAATTGTTATGCTTAACCTGTGTCCTTTTCCCAGCCATCACATGATTTACAATCTATGGTTGTTTGTTACTTGGCTGTCTCATTCTTTGTTGCAGTAGATATCTATACCTTGAATGTCTTGATTGCTCATACCTAAATCTTAAAGAACAATTTACAGCTTTGTGACCAAAGTTAGAACCAGAAAAACAATATCCATAGAAAAATCCTTGGTACCTGGAAAATGGTTGTCTTCTTTGAGCAGGTCGATTTCTTCCATGCTGAAGATTTCGCTTAGCAGAGAGTGCATTATTTATTTGTTCTACAAATTCAGTTATGATATTTTTTCTTTCACTCTTCCTTGGTAGTTGATTATCTTCCTTTGTTTTTCCATATTCGTTGTTGTCAATGAATGTAGATTTAACAAACTTGATGGATTCTTTGTTGCTTGGCTGGCCACTACTTGATCCTTCTTCATAACCCAAACCCGTTTTCTGATTTGGATTCCTTTGCTAATTCAGAATGAGGGCTAATCCTTCTGAGGCTTTAATACTCAGAAGATTCTGGAGATGCAATGCTTTAAACTTCTCCATCTCTTTTCTGGTTTTTACTACCTCTTCTTCCAAGGCTTCACATCTTGCCTTCTTTTCTGATAATTGTTGTTTCAGAATTTCCTCTATTTTCTTTGCCTCTTCTAATTCCACTTTTAGTAGGGCAAAGTCTTCATCAAATTCTTTATTTTTTTTTCAAACTGTATCAACAATTGTTTTATCTTTTTCTTCTTAGATCTGAGTCTGGCAATTTCTTCTAGAGCACTAATCAGTTCTCCTTCCAAGTCAACCACAACTTCTTCATCATCAACATTACTTCCTGTGATTTTATTGTCATAATCCTCTTTGGCCATAAGCATAAAATCATTAATCTTATCTTCACAGGAAGAGTCACTATCTGTGTCTTTTGAAGAGTCATCATTGTTTACACATAACTTTTCTTTTTACTAAATCTCTTGGGTTTGTACTTCTTTTCACTTTCATAATTCTGATCCTGTTTCTTATGTGGACATTTAGATGCAAAGTGACCTATCTTTCCATAGTTAAAACATTTGAAGGGAAACTTGCCTTGGTACTTACCTGATCCTTTCTTTAGTCTTCTCACGATTTTTTCTTCAATTTCATCAAGCTCAGAATCCTCATTCTTGTCTTATTTAAATGATGCTTCTCTAGAGGTGGGTTTATCTTTAACTATTCTCATGTCATATGCAATCAACATTCCTAGAAGTTTATCAAAATCCAAATCTTTTAGATAATTAATTTCTTCTATAGCTGATACCTTTGGGTTGAACCTATCTAGTAGAGATATCAAAATTTTCTAAACTAAAGAGGGTTCCTCAATTTTTTCACCAAGTGCTTTCATTGCATTTACTAGTTCTTCAACTCTCAGAAAGTACTTCCCAATAGTTTCATCTTCTTTCATCTGTAATTGTTCAAACTGTACTCTATAGGTTTAAATCTTGGCATCTTTTTCCTTCTCATTACCTTCATAATTGCTAATGATTTTGTCCCACATGTCTTTGGCAGTTTCTAAATGCATAACTTTTACAAATTTTGCTTCTGCAAGCTCACTCAGAATAGCATTCATAGCCTTAGCGTTGAAGCTGAATTCTAGCTTGTCATCCTTATTAGCTAGTACAACTGGCTTTAAATAATCAGTCTCTATCACATTCCAAACATCTGCGGCTAAAGCCATTATGTAGGTTCTCATCCTAAATTTCTAGAAGGCAAAGTTTGTTCCATTGAATAGGGGGGCTTTATTGGTTAAAGTTCCTTCACGACTAGTCATGTTTAAGCTCTAGGATCTACCCTTAGATAAAAGGAACCCGCTCTGATACCAATTGTTGTACAAGTGAGAGGGGGGGTGAATAAGTTGTTACCGTGCTTAAACAATTATACTTATTTTAAACTCTTTACAGATCATTCAATGATAATCACAATAATGCAGAAGGTAGGCAATAGAATATTCAACATCAATCACACACATGAAATATATAGAGACAGATATTTCCTGAGGAAACCCATAAAGGGAAAAACCTCTTCTTCTTGATATGATAAGTAATCTTTATTTTTTGTACATTATCATTCTTATGACCATCAAATCATTATGAGGCTACCACCTCTGTTTTGCAAGCTGCAACTTGCCGAGAGCACCAACTCTTTGGTTTCTCTAGCACCCACTAGAAGGAATCACCAACCCCCTGGTTTCTCTAGCACCCACTAGAAGGAAGCACCAACTCCCTAAGTGTTCCAGCACCAATTGGATGGAAGCACCAACTTCCAGTCACACAGGCACCAACCTGTATAACAGAGAACAACAGTTCTCCCTTGCACCACCCTGGTATTTCTGGTTGCAACCAGATGGAAGCTACAACTCCCTGTGTTCAAGCAACCAATTGAAACTTTGAGGACACCAATCCTCCCTAGCACCTCCCAACCACCCTGAGTATAAAAAATTTGTTACTTGAGACTTATTACAATGATACAATGTTTATCTATAGCTTACCAGTCTCATCACTGTTTTGCTGCACTGCTAGGCTTTGCCTGCATCAGTGTCTTCCTGCTCAGGTTCTTCTTTGATATTTTTGTTCTTCTGCTTTGTATTTGCATGCACACCTTGGCTTCCTCTTCCTCTCTTCCTCTCTCAGATATGCATCTTTTTTCTATGCGCTATGCCTCTTCTGTGCATTTCGGCTACTGCCCATAGCATGCTTTTCCCCCGTGTAAAATTACTCTCAACAGAAGCAGCTTCCTCTTCTTTGTTCTGCGTATATTTATAATTCCCAGTCCTCTTCTAGATAATACACCTAACTCTTTGTCCCCTTTGGTGATTACACTTAGTCTTTTATTCATCCATGGTTGTTATGCTAAGACTCTTTGGCTTCTCTGGCAGCTATAGTCTTCGACTCTTTTCCATCTGTCAATCGTCTCTATTCTGAGTCTTCATTCCATTGACAGATACCTCGAGACTCTTCATCTCCTCTGGAAATCACCCTGAGATTCTTCGAATTCTCTGGTAGATGCAATCAGTCGTTTTCTACAGTTACAATCAGTTTGTCTCTAGCAGTTACTGAGAGAACCTCTACGCACTCATGTCTTTGGTGCCTTTTTTTTCTCTCTCTGAGAAATCTACACAGTGGGTGCTAGCTCTTCTTACTAAGCCCCTACCTTCCACATGATCACGACTGTGACCAGACGCCTATCCAACAGACACTTCGCGACTTCGCATTTCGGGATATCCAGCTTCGAGTTGCCTCAATCTTCCCAACTTGTGAAACTCCGAACTGGAGCCTAGCATTGTTAGCTCCTTCCCCAATCTTCTGCGGATTAGACCATAGGTTGTGACCACTCACTAATCAAAAGGGTGCTTCACGGTTTCAACGATCACCGAAGTGGAGCCTAGCGACATGCTATCTCCTCCCTTAACTTTCCATTGATGTGACATTTCGTTGTGACCGTGGGCCAAATATTTCGAGCGATTTGTAATTTCGCGTTTCGCGACTTCGTGTCTCATATCCCTGGACAATCAAAGGTCCAGATCTCTCCTTGATTCAACGACTCAGATCAAGTCACGATTTTGCGTTCCATGACTTTGGGAGTCTCCTTACCTCCGTTCTCCCGATACCCGAAATAGTGATGGTGTTAGATCAACGGTCCAGATATTTTCTTTGATCAACGATTGTGAACAAGTCGTGATTTCGTGTTTCATGATATCTGCGGACTACTCGATGTAGTTCTCCCAATTCACGATTCTTCTCATCTACTGCCACATGTCTTCCTTGACGATGGACGATCCCCTTGCTTTTGAGACTTTGTAAGCCCGCTTTACCTTGCACTTAAAGGTCATGCACATTCTTCTAGATCCAGCGATGGTCAATCCTCGTGCTCATATCTTATAAATAAGATCTGTACTCCTCCTCTGTGCTTCCTCTGGTCACTGGACTCTAATCTAACGGACATCAGGTTTTTGGGATTGGTGATCCAACGACCACTGTCGCTCCTCCTTCTAAGCTTATGCATCCTCCTGACTTGGAAGAATTTCTAAGTGTCAAAGTTTCTGCAACCTTTGATCCTTCTGTGAGCCTTGATGTACGGGATTGCGTCGGTGCATCTTAGAATGCTATCTCTCTTGATCTTTGATATCTGCATATTGTTTGATTCTTCACTTGGGATTACGTTGTTCCTGTTTTGCCATCGATGCACACTCTGATCTTGCCATCAATGACAGGCACACACTCTACCTGTAAACACGCCAACGTCATTGTTTTTCTTGCCATCAATGACAAGCACACTCTGCCTATAAACATGCCAACAATTTGGGCAGGTATTATTGATAGAGAAAATTCACGGTAGAAAAAGTGTGGTAGAAAAATCGTGGCTGAAAAAAGTGTGGCAGAAAAATCGCTACAGAAAAAGTGCAGCAGAAAAATTGCAACAAAAAAAGTGTGGCAGAAAAAGTGCAGCAGAAACAATGCAACGGAAAAATCGCAGTAGAAAAAGTGTGGCAAAAAAATCACGGCAGAAAAAGCGCGACAGAAGAATCACGGCAGTAGAACCGCAGAAGCAGAACCGTGGCAGCAAAATCATGGCAATACAATCGCAATAACTTGTGGTATTTGTTTTATGGAGAGTATGGTGCATTTCTAGAGGTATCATGTTGGTTTTCTTGGTGATATTGTTGAGAGTTGTCATGGAGATTGATCTTGGTAAGTAGATCTAATTTGGATGATGAGATTGATGTGACATTGTGATGCATAGGTGATGCACTTGTGTTGGTATAGATTGTTGGTACAGTTTGACCGATTGCTTTCTGTCTACAAGTTGGGTCTTGTACTTGAGGGTTCGATTCCTCTTCTTAGTTGGTGTTGAGATCTGCAGGTTGGGTCTTGCAATGAGAGTTGGTTCTCTCTTTGAGTCGGTGCTCATTTCAGTTGGTGCTAATAAACCCCAAGGATTGTAGTCCGTAATATAAAAGAAACTTTTGCATATATCAGGTGTTCCTTGTGTTTTTTATTGTGATGGTGCATAGTTTTTTATTGTTATTGTATGTCATTGAGATATGTTTACATGCATTAAACTTAGTGTGAATGGAAGTAATGAGTAATGATGTTGTGAATGGTGATTTCTAACTAAAGTTTTGTAAGAAGTGTAAAAATGTCCCTTGCAGTGATTCACCCCCCCTCTCAGTGTGGTTGGTGTGTCCAACAATTGGTATCAGAGCAGGCCTTCACTAGAAGCCTTACAAGCTTGGAGGAGATCCATGGACACACAAATGGAAGATGAAGTTCCAATATTTGATGAGAAAGATTATTCAGCATGGAGAACAAAAATGAAAGGGTATTAGAAGGAAAAAGGAGAATATGTTTGGAAAGAAGTTATTGGTGGATCAGTTCCCTTGAAGAATAAGTCAAAATTTGTAGCTGAAAAGGAAGAAAAGAAGAATGATGCATTAGCTCTCAATACCATTTTCAATGGACTCTCAAGATCTGTCAAAGAAATCACGGGACATTGTACTTCCACCAAGGATCTATGGTTGAAGCTAGAGAAGGTATATCAATAGAAGACAATTCCATCAAGGACAAAGAAGGTAAAGACTCTCCAAAATCTTCTAATTTCAATAGTCCTAGTAAAGTTGAATTTTATTATACGAATGAAGAAGAAGATATATTATAAGTTTGTGTAGATGATGAAGAAGAGTTGTTGAAGTTTAAATAATTTTTTTTTATCTAATTTAGGTGATGTTAGCATGGAAATAGGACATAATTCAATTGCTTCTGAGTATCTTGAAAAATGCATGAATGAAGTCCTATAAAAGTATCCAAAGCATATCATGGAACTAAAGAAAATGCTTAAAGAACAAGAAGAAAGTAAAAAGACTCAATTAGAAGAAAAAGAAGAAGATATCAAAAGACTAAAGAATGAAATAATTATTCAAGAAGAAGAAAAGAAGAAGGTAGATGATCAACTTAGCAAAAGTATTGAAGTTAATGTCAATATGAAGACCCAAATTGAAGAATCTGAAAGGTTAGAGGAACTGTTGAAGGATCAAGTAAATGAAAAGGAAGAGTCATGCCATAAGTTGGAAGCTGAATTTTTTGATCTTAGAAAGAAAGTAGAGAATTCAAACACTCACATCAAGTTCATGAACAACTCAACACTCTTGGATGAAATCCTAGATAGCCAAAGATCTCCAAATGATAAACCAGTTCTTGGATACAAAAAGGAAGTTGCTAGCACTTCTAAGAAGCATGAATTAAGTCCTTCATTCTCAAAAAGTGGAAGCAAAGCTGCAAGTCAAGTACCTACACAAAGCAAGGAAGCCTTTGGAAGAACATAGAAAACAAGACATCAAGAAGCCATCTTTACACCTCAAAGCAAATTCATAAGAGAGACATCTTGAAGGTGGACACCAAATCAAAGACATGAAATTTTTTTTCATGGTCACTGCTTCTCATGTAATGAATATGGCCACAAAGCTTTGGATTGCAGACATTATGTAGGGAGAGATGTTGGAAGACACCATAACATCCTAATATGTTGGGGATGTAATCAAGTGGGACACATTCTTTCTCATTGTCACACCATGAGATGTTACAGTTGTAGTGGGTTTAGCCACAAAGCTCGGGATTGTTGGAATTCAAGGAGACAGTCAATGAGGAGTGTTTCATATAGCATGGTAAAAATAGAACATGTAACTTGGAAGGAATACAATGTTGAAAGGATGGAAGCTCATAGTACAATACACTCTCAGAAGTGGATGAATAAGAATCAACAACCAGACATGAATGAAGAAATAAAGAATCAAGAAAGCTTCACTCTTTCTGAAGCATACACATGCTCATCTAGGAGAAGTCGTGTACATACGCGAGGTGACCTATAGAAAGATAGCGTACATATGTGAGGTGCCCATGGAACAGGCCATGTACCCGTGGAAAAATCCTCAAGAAGAGGAGTGTACAGATGAGTTGTTACATGGTTTGATGGTATAACTCCGTTTTGCAGGATATGACATGGTTTTCTACAGGTTTTCATGATTATATACTTGCTTTGGTACATATAGTTGAGATGCTTGGTTGATATATTGATGGTTGATGGTTGAGATACATGGGTGTGACACTTGGTTCATGATAGAGGCATATCATGAGTGATATGACACTTGTTTGATCCACATGGTTGGCATATTCGTAGAGGCATATGGTTTGTACATAGTTGGCACATGTTCTTGGCATATTGTTGATACACTCCATTGATGATATATTATGGTATATTGTATGGTATTGATGTACATGGTTGATGTAAATGGGTGTTGTGCATGGTTGGCACACAGTATGGAACAGGATGTACATGGTTGATGTTTTTTTCATGATTCTCTATTCATTGTTGACATATATTTTTCTTCATGATGTATGGTATGGCACAATTTTGATGCATGAATAGGTGCAAGGATCGTCATAGGAAGAGTGGCTCATTATGGAGCAGTTGATCTATGTTCTAGATGAGCAGTAACATTTACAGCAGAAGCTGATTACAGTGGTTGCATATTTTTCATCTTACGGAGAAGATAGGGGGAGACATACCCACAAGGGGAGTTATTCTTCTTCCCATGATTGGTTGTAGCAGTATGATTCCATGAGGAGACATGATTGGCAGCCATGCCATCAGAATTGTATCAAAGTGATATCCCTTGTCGAAAGGGGGAGGGATTATTCAGAGGAAGCTCAAATGAATCCAGATAGGGGGAGAAGCCCCAAGGAGATTTCAGGTAGGGAGAGAATCCCAAAGGAGAGAAATACTCATTTCCATTGATGTCAAATGGGGAGATATAGTCACATTGATGTGGAGATATCAACATTAAAGAGGAGCAATGATCACATAGGGAGCAATATCATTTCCATGTCCAATTGTTGCCATCAATTATTGGCGTTGACATCAATGTTTGTCTTGCCATCAATGCCAAAGGGGGATATTATTGTACTATGTTTTCATTGATGTCAAAGGGTTGATGTCAAGTATTGTCATATTAATGTGCTTGTATCATTGATATATTGATTATTGGTTATATGGTCATTGTTGTAATAGTTATAAAAAGGGTTGATGTCAAGTAGTGTCATAATGATGTGTTGATATTAAAGGGAGTTGTAACATTGATGTCATGTCATGGTTGATAGGAAGAACCAAATGGATAAACTCCAAAGTGGTCCCCTTATGGTGAAATCCCTCATGGGAAGATGCACTTGGGTAAAGTTCTTAAAGTGGTCCCCTTATGGTGAAATCCCTCACGGGAAGATGCTTTTTGAAGTCCCAATGGTTAGGTGGTTGATTAGTCCAGTAGTGTGGTTAGGTAACCCAAGTTTTATTGAGGAATAACGTAATTAATATCAATGAATTTGTAGGAGAAACTATTTCAGATGGATAGTATATTGCATTTTAGTTCTAGTGATATGTGGAATGTCACATAACTCCTCACGGTTAGAGAGTTATGGCCATGTGAAGATGGAAAACCCTCATGAGTTATATAGAAGCCCCTAGAAGGTCAAAGAAGTCAAATTATTCTAGAAGCTCCTAGAAGAAGTGTACTAGTCAAATTGATGGTAACTAGGAGTTAATCATGGGTATAGTTTTTGCATTAAGAAAATAATTAAAAATAAATTAGTTGCAACAAGAAGTTGTGAGTTTGGTAATTATGGTAAAGTAGTTATGATGAGAAGATTGAACAGTCAAAGTGGTTAGTCATGGGTTAAGTGGTTGCAATAAGAAAACAATTAAAAATAAATTAGTTGAAACTAGAAGTTGAGAAGTTTACTATTTATGGATAAAGTGATTAGAAGTGGATTATCCCCAAAAGAAGTAACTTGGGTAAGTTGTTTAGAACATAAACCCTAGAAGAAGATACTTGGAGAAGTATAAATAAGAGAGAAAGGGTCTCTTATGAGTATGATCTTTGAGAATATTGAATATCCATTTGTGAAAGGTTATTTGGGTAGGTATTATTGATAGAGAAAATTCATGGTAGAAAAAGTGTAGCAGAAAAATCACGGCAAAAACATCGCAGCAGAAAAAGTGTGGCAGAAGAATCTCGGCAACAGAACCCTAGTAGTAGAATCACAACAACTTATGGTATTTGGTTTATGGAGAGTATGGTGTATTTCTATAGGTATATTGTCGGTTATCTTGGTGATATTGTTGAGATTTGTCTTGGTGATCGATCTTGGTGAGTAGATCCAATTTGGATGATGAGATTGATGTGACATGTTCTGTGGTGCATAGGTGATGCACTTTTGTTGGTATAGACTGTTGGTATAGTTTGAGATATTTATTTATGTCTACAAGCTGAGTATTGTACTTGAGGTTTGGATTCCTCTTCTCAGTTGGTGCTGAGATTTGCAGGTTGGGTCTTGCAATGAGAGTTGGTTCTCTCTTTGAGTTGGTGCTCATTTCAGTTAGTGTTGATAAACCCCAAGGATTGTAGTGTAATACAAAAGAAACTTTTACATATATCCGGTGTTCCTTGTGTTCTTTATTGCAATGGTGCATTGTTGTTTATTGTTATTATATATCATTGAGATATGTTTAAATGAAAGCAACTTAGTGTGAATGGATCTAATAAATAATGATGTT
>JASDQU010738614.1:80942-93629 GCA_032191745.1 Picea mariana | reverse complement strand
CTACCTTGTATGAGGTCTTCTTCTCATTTAGATTTGAGAGTCTGGCTTGATCTCCCATCATGTGCCTAGAAGCTCCACTATTGATTATCCACATGTCATATTCAATCATTCCAATAAGTGTTGAGTAGTGTAAAAGACTAATCATTTCACTCATGTCTTCAGTTGACTGGTAACTTGTCATGCCTTGATCCAAAAATTCAACTTCGTCATTTCTGTCTTCTGAGAGAGCCAAAAGGTGCGTTGAGTTAGGGCGCATATGAATATCTTCTTTTTGAGCGAGATATTCAATCACAAGGTGTCGGATCTGAGATTAGGGTTTCTGCAAATGCTTCTGCTAGTAACCCTAGCGACAGTGTCTTTGGAAGTTGCTCCTTCTAGTAACCCTAGCAACAGTTCCTCAACGAGCTCAATATCCTAGTGATTATGCTTCCTTCTAGCATTTAGACTAAATGAAGGAGGTGTGGTCCCATAACCTGTTAGAATATTAAGGATTATTCTTGTTTTACCATTGACAATACCCTTGTCACCCAACCATAGGCCGAAGCCACCCTCCGAGCATATTGACCTTGACAGAGAAGAATACTGGTAGCAATCAATAACCAAGCAAGGATAATGCACCAAGCAAGAATAGAAACCAAAGCTGATCAGATAGTCCCACCCAGAAACTGGTGCAACACCTTCCTTAGAAACTTGCGCACAAAACTGCCAACTGCAGTGCGCACAACCAACTCTCTGAAATTCTAAGAATGTGTCAAATGAGAGACTGACGCCCTGTATTTATAGTGGTTCTAGCAGACTTACTGGGGCTGACTTCTCCTTCTAGGTACTAATTAATCCATATTAATTATATTTCTGCAGCCGACATCTCGTCTAGGGTTTCCTTTACTTCTTTGCTTCCTTCGGGAATATTATAATCTTGTCATAGGTCACAATAGAGGTTCATACCTCCCGAAGCTACCATAATATTAACAAACCAATCTAGGTCATGTAGGTGTGTGTGAGGTGGCACGGGGTAAGTGTTTGGGCATGGGGTGTAGTGATAATAGGGAAATGCATATCTTACCTATGGGTGCCTTTGTAGAGGGCGAGTTGCACCTTGTCATAGATGCCACATTTTTTCATAGCCCATTCAATGCCTTTCATTCTTAGCTTCATTGCTTTTGATCTTTTTATTTTATGCTTCAAGGGAAGAGTTGATGGACATTGTCCTAGCTTGGTGACCAGATATGACAATGTTATCCACAAGAATTTCATGGAGATGAGAAGGATGGCTCGTGATGAGACCCCCTTTCTCTTGGCTATGCCACCAAGAGCCACTACCTTGGTTTTGTGACCAGATAGATGGTAGTGTCATACCGCTACATGCACATGGTCATAATAGGATATCTCATGATGAGACCTCCCATCCACCAACTAATGCCTTGAGTTTTTGTTTTTCTTATGGGTTCCCTTTTCTTACTGAGAGCTTTTTACTATTTTCTCGGGAATCCCTAGGTGAAGCATCTCAAAGGTTTCATTTTTTGGCTTTTAACTCCTTTCAGCTACTTTTACACTCTGTGCCTTTATCCCTTCTTCCCAAAAGGCAAGGTACAACCTTTCCTAGTTTGAAAAATCCCAATGCCCAAACAAAGGTAGGGGGGAAATGAGAGGAATAAAGAGAGAAAGTGGTAAGTATGGAGGGAATGGAAAATAACCTTTCACAGACCCAACCTGTGGAAACTGATCCTAAAGGGAGATCAACTTACTAGGGCATCATGTCTCCCTTCTAGGTATGAACAATTTAAAGAGCATAATTTCCAAGCAAACGTTATGAAATGAAGTAGAATTCGATGCAACATATTCAATTTCTTCAATAATCAGTGACATATACCATGATACCCAGACTCATTACCTCATGGAGAAAGACTTACTGCTACTTCAGGAACAGGCTGGTGGGATGTATGTTGTTGTTGTTGATAAATGGGCTACATTGAGGATAGAGGGGCCCTCCGAGGCCATGCTCAAGTCACCCAGATCTCGACACTCCATGTCTAGGACCTGTGGGCCTTGAGACGTGATCTCCTTAGTTATAAATAGGGTAGGGGATAACATCTGGCTCCAACTCGGGGACATGTGCTCACCATAGAGCGCATGAGAAGCTCACCATCTCTGGTATGACCTGTGTGTGATATATCTCAACAAAATGCATTAGTAATCCTTAGGGTGGTGATATCACCCCTTTCTCATATATGATATAACAAAATAAAGAGCATCATAAGCATGTATACATACATAATGGAGAAATACAATGTGAAAATTAAAGTATAACTATGCTACATGATATGAAGATGGTACATACAATGGATGCAAATGCCTACCTAATCTAACTTACCTGTATTTACCTGTCATGCTACTGGAAGGAAGTAATGCTTGATGTGTATATCATTCACAGGAATCTTCAAGGCCTCTCCTTCAAGCGTTCTTAAATTAAAAAAAAAAAATCCTGCTTGACTCATAATCGTGTAAGGACCTGTCCATAATTCATCCAACTTCTTGTGCATACTAGGTTTCTCCCTTATTTTATCCCATAACAACACTAAGTCCCCTTCTATGAAATCGAATATGTTCTTAACTTTCTCTTGAAGTTTCACCATTTGACTTAAGGAAACCCTCCTGCATTCATCCAACTCCACCAACTAATTAATTTGTGCCTGGATTGCTTCGTCTTTTGTGGTGTATTGCTGAGTGAAATGAAGGATAGGGATTTGGATATTCAGAGTTAGTTTATCCTCCAACCCACATACTATCTCAAACAGGGTTTTTCCTACTGAGGTATTTGTTTTTATTCAATATTCCCGTAGGGCATACTTGATCTTACTATCCTAGGCCTTCTTATTCTCTTCCACAACTTTCATGATGATATTCATGAGGTTCTTGTTGCTTGATTCTGTCAAACCATTCCCCTGGGGGTAGTAGTTTGATGAATGAGATAAAGTTATTTCATACTTAAAGAAAAATGTTGCTAAGGCAAGGGAGATAAAATCTTTGGCATTGTCAATGGTGATTTTGGACGGTACCCCAAACCTTGTTATGATTCCTTCTTCCAAAAATTTCATGATCACCTCCTTAGTATCCTTCTTTGTGGGAATAGATTCTACCCACGTCATAAAGTAATCTATGGCGGTCAAAATCCATCGATAACCATTACTTGAATTATCCTTAAACTCACCAATAAAGTCCAATCCCCATTGTTGAAAACATGCTTCTACCACCACGGATTTTAAAGGTTGTCCATGGAGTCTATGTTTACCCACAAAGTATTGACAAGGTTGGCATGAGCATACATGTCGGTGAGTATCAACAAACAATTTCGACCAATAATATCCGGATCTAAATATCTTGTGAGAGGTAGTACGGGAAGCGAAGTGTCCCCCACAATACCCATAGTGTAACTCCCTTAGCAATTTTTTATCCTCATCTTTGTTCACACATCTAAGGAGAACTCCATCTGGGTCTTTCAATCCAAGGCCATCCTCAATCAAGCAATATTTCATAGCTTTAAGTCTCAGATCTCTTCTTTTATAGTCCACTATATGGTCCGTGCATGACAAGTTCTTAAGGTAATATATTATGTCGGAATACCATTCATCATGTTCTAGTTCACTCACCACCGCATTCACTTTTTAGTTTTCTCCCATTTGTATAGCTTCTTTGTTGTTTCAGTCGGCATTTGAGCTAACCCTTGTCCCTTTACAATATTGGTGGGTTTTATTTCTAGGTCATATTCTTGGATCCTGGAAACCCACATATGCCTAGTACCCATACAATATCGTTGTCACAAGGCATCCTTTACTGTTGGGTAAGGGACATAAGACTTGGTTTTTTTATATCCCACATAGTTTCTAAAATGCTTAAGGGATTTCACCAGGGCATAGGCTTGCTTTTCAGTAATCGAATAATTCAATTCTGAATCCATAAGGAATTTGCTCATGAATTTAATAGCGTGTTCATGGTCATCAACATCCTTTTTCAACAAGACACCTGCAATGGTATTTGAGAAGCGAAAGAGAATATTATGAAATCTCGTGAGTAATCGGGTCTAACCAAAATCGGGGCTCGGGAGATGGCATCTTTTATATCTTCAAAAGATTAAATACCTTTGTCATCCCACAGAATGATTGTAGGGCCTTTTTGTTATTAGAGGGGCGTACACTTTTGATAGATTGGATTCTCTCTGGTTCTACATAAATTCCCCCTTATGAAACTACGTGTCCCAATAACTTTCCCTTATCTATCCTGAAAATGGAATTTTTAGGGTTCAAGGAAATACCATATTTCCTACACCTTTCAAAAACAATTCTGAGGTGTGAGATGTGGTATTTTATTTCCTTTGACACAACCATGAGATCATCTTGGTAAATTTCTACAATATTCTAGATAAGATCCCTAAAATAAAAGTCCATTTCTCTTTGAAATGTTGAACCTGCATTCGTAATACCAAATGGAATTCGTAAGTACATGAATGCTCCCCATGGTGTGGTAAATGTTGTTTTGAGTTGATCTTGTATTTTGAGTAACACTTGATTGTATCCAAAAAGTCCATCTAGCATGGACATCATGCCTACCCCAGTGACCCTTTGTAGTAAATGTTCCATATTTTGGAGGGGGTAATTGTCTTTCAAAGATAGTTGGTTAAGGTTTCGGAAATCAACACACAGGAGGATGTCACCACTCTTCTTTCATACAACTTCCAAATTAGACATCCATGATGAATATCTAATGGGGGCTATGATACCATCATCTACCATTTTTTGGAGTTTTTTTTGTATCTGGTTTTCCAACTTAGGATTAATATGCCTTAGTTTTTGTCGAAAAGGTTTGGCTCCTTCTATCAAGGGTATAAAATGTTGGATGGCATCACTCCTATAAGCCCTCAAGTCATCATAAGTCCAAGCAAAATTATCCTTAAACTCTCTAATGAGGTCAAGTATTTCCTTTCTCTCTTCTTCAATGGTGCCCTCCCCTATCTTTACCATCCTTGGATCCATCTCGGTGCCAATGTCGAATTCCAAGACCTGATTTTTTTGTTGTTTGGGGTTTTTTCCTTTGTAAAAATCGTGTATATCAAAGAGTTGTTCTAAAGGAATGCACCCTTTTGGCAGAGTGTTATTTTTCAAATTCACTACCTCAAGGTCCATGGAATCAGGTAGAAAATTTACTTGTGAATTGGTGAATTCTCTACTATTTTCCATGAATCTAAGGATTTGAATATCATCTTCAAAAACTTGCCAATGTTCTAGGTTATCATGGATCGATGGTCTAAACAAAGCCTCCATTTTGAAAAAATTATGGAGGGGACCTTCACAAGGTTGCAAGGTATATGTTGAGACGACCAAAGAATATGCTACGTAATTTTCCTCTCTAGGAACTTATTCAATTGATATTAATTCAAAGGATTTTGCAACAAACCTTGCAAAGTCTCGGTACTTTTCCAGTCTCTCATTATTTTTGGAAAAGTTTAGCAAAACTTGTGATACTATTAGGTATGAATCTCCTATAACCCTCAAGTGAGTTATACCCCTATCAATATCCAGGTTTAGGCCTATAATCAAAGCCTCGTATTCGGCGACGTTGTTTGTGAAATGACAAAAGCCTCCTAACTCCCTCTTCTAAGGAAACCTAGGAGTAGTAGAAAGTTTCCTTAGAAGGGGAAGTTAGGACGATGCATGCCCCAGAGCCAGAACTCGAATGACCATCAAATTCTAAGTTCCATATTCATTCAGGTGTTTTTCAAAGTTCATCCTTGGAGTCCCCTCCTTGAACAAACCAACTTTCTACCCCATTGTTCACATAGAGGATTTGATCATTGGGTTCTTCGAAAGCTTCAATGAGGAATCCAGTGATAGTTTCCTTGTGAAGGGTGAAAAATCCTCCCTCAGGATGGGGTATAATAGCCTTAGATCCTTGGTCTTGGAAGCTTCCACCCAAATTTTCTACCAAGTATTTTCAGAGTAAGATCCCCCATGATCCGGATTTAGGAGCAGAACGAATTGATTAATAGACTGAATACAGTAAACACAGAGATATGAATAACAACACAGATATCCAATGAAAAATATCTTCTATTGAATAAATGAAATAGGCCGAAACTATAAAAATGAAGAACTGAAACACTTGCTCGAATGGTGGTAGCTATATCTGAGAAGATATGTGGTTTTTACGTGCATCTGTCTGAGAAAAATGATTACAATGAGGCTCCAAAGGCCTTTTTGATATTACTCATGAATTCCAAAACCATAGACATCCAAAAACCTAACCCGAGGAGGTGAAACGCCAAAATTCATATGGGCCCCTATGGGTAAGTTGGTACCTCAACTTCCCATGGTTGTAACTTTTGAATACAACCTTTGTTTTAGGCACATGATAGATTGTTGGAAAGGTCTTTAAGAGAACTACACATTATGTCGTCAAACTTTGACTTCGTCTACAGTTTTTTTGTGGAGAGACAAAAAACATTATTTAGGCCTCCAAAACGGCCCTAGAAGTACAACAAGATGTGCTGACATGAAAGCATACAAAATAATCCAGTTGGATTAGGGGAGAGGCCACCAGTATCCACCCAGAAGATGTGTAGGGATTCAGACATCCCCAGAAGTGTAGAACCCACATTTACAAAGTAGTACAGAAGAACGTGTTGAACTAAAAATAGACAAGAGGATCCAGTTGGAATAGGTGGGTGGTCACCAATATCCACCTGGATCAATCCTACCCCCTTAGGAAGAAATGGTCTCCATTGCGTTGAGTTCCCCCATTAGGTGAGGAAACTTCTGTTGGATTTGGCCCTGGGTGATCCACTTAGCTTGGTGTAGGAGATTCCCTACCTTGATAACCCGATAAATTTGGATCCTATGGTGGCGAGTTCCCTTGACCTATGTGTCCACTATCTGATTAGTGGATGTTTATTCCATGCAGTCAGGGTTGACCTCTATTGGTGTCAGTTGTTCTGCGATATATCTGAGGTGTCTAATTGGTGGAAAATATGGCCAAAGGAGGTCCACATTGAAAATAGGGTGCAGTCCAAGGAAGGGTGGAGTGTTGATTTCAAAACAATTTCTACCCACAACCTTGGTGATAGTGTAAGGCCCATATCGAAGTGGGAGGAGCTTCTGATGGGGCCCTGTGAGACGCTCCTTCTACAAATGTAACTAGACTTTGTCTCCAATCTAGAATTGGTGCGGTACCCTGTGTTGATCATGGCGCTTCTTGTACTTAGCATTAGATTTCTGCAAAATCTCATGGACCTGTTGGCAGATGTGATGAATATGCTCAATGAATCTTGTGGCTTTGTCGGTCTCAGACTAAACATGGGAATATTTTGTCTGTGTGGTGACGAGAGGTAGTGCAACATCAATGGGACCCAAGGGATGGAATCCCAACCCCACCTGAAATGGGCTATGGTTGGTGGAGATATGGAGAGCCTTGTTGTAACTGTGTTAAACATAGGGTAGACTCTCATCCCATGTACGCGGATTCTTATAGTTGTACATGCGCAGGATGTGCACAATCATCCGATTAACAACCTTCTTTTGGCCATCTATTTTGGGGTGGAAAGTAGTAGATTTAGTGAGCATGGTGTCCAACAGTGACTAGAGAATCAACCAAAATGTGTTGAGCAACCTGTTGTCCCGGATGGATATGATGGTCTGTGGTATCCCAAAATGGACCCACACGCATTCGAAGAAGAGCTTGGAAGTATATTTCATTATGATATTATTCGTTCAGGCTGTAAGGATGGCATCTTTGAAAACTGATCAATGAACAGAAATACACATTCATTGCCCTTCTTGGTGGACGGAAGGCCAGACATGTAATCCATTGAGATGGATTCCAAAGGCTTCTTAGGAGTAGGAACAGGGGTGTATAAGCATTACTTCTTTATGGTTGGCTTGGAAATGGCATAGGCAGTGCAAGATATGATATACTTGTCGACGTCCTATCAAAGTTTTGGCCAATTAAAATGTTTCTGAAAAATGACCACAGTTTTCTCCATGCCAGAATGTTCTGCCATCCGACTATAGTGGGTTTTTTAAAATCATATTTGCACACTCACTTGTAGGAACACAGAGATGCCCCAGATGGCATAATAGTATGTACTGAATGTGAAAATCGGTGGCATTCATGCCTGTACCCAAGAGACGATAAGTGGTGGGGAATTCTGGATCTTGCTGATAAAGTTGGGGCCACTCAGATGCCTAATGTCCACAGGAATGGAGCACAGTGGTGAGTGCAGCCATGAGAGGTCGATTGAGGCAGTCAGCGACACGATTTGAGATCCTTTTCTTATACTTGATGTTGAGATGGAACTGTTGTAGGTAGGTGGACCACTTTTGATGGCGGTCATTCTGGAATTCCCCCTATGTCTGTATGAACTGTAGAGGCTTTTGATAAGTGTGGATAATCGCCTCCTTTCCTAGAATGTAATGTTTCCATTGAGGACATGATTGTACAATGGAATACATTTCCTTGTCACAGGTGGGGTATTTTCAGATAGTATCTGAGAGTGTCTCACTATGTTATGCCATCAAATGATCGTGCTGAGTGAGAAATATAACTACATCATAGTTAGATGCATCAGTATCAATCTCGAATGGTTGTTTCATATCGAGAAAGGAGAGTATTGGAGATGAGCACAAGCGATGCTTTAGATCATCGAATTCTCTTTGTTGTTCCTTCATCCACTCGAAATTTTCCCTACCATCGCCTTTGGTCACCTGGATGAGGACCCATGCAATATGGGATAATCCCAACAAGAACCGTTGGTAGAAGTTGGCCATTCCCAAGAAGCTCCGAAGCTCAGTTATGTTGGGTATGTTTTATATTATCTGCATGTGTGTGTGTGGGCGCGTCAAATATGGCAATTGCGTCTGATGATCCCTCTAGTAGTGTTCTTTGTGTCGTGTGTGTCGGAGGATTTCCTAGGAGGGTCCAAGGGGGGGGACAGGTATGCCCCCCCCCCCCTAGTTATGCACAACGTTCGGCAACGGGCAGTAGCTTGGGGACGATGGGGTTTAGGGCAGCGCCCCAAAATTTTGTTTTTGGGCGGTTTTTGCTATTTTTAGCGGTTTTGTAAATTAATCCTGGATTAATGAATTAGGGTTTTGGTATCTAAGGAGTACCTAAAAACATTGTATGTATTGTATGGTGAATGGTGAAATTCAATATAATGAATATAAGAAAGGTTTTCCCGATTGAGGGTTTCCGATATAAATCTCTGTGTACTATGTGAATGAGCCATTGATTAAATTTTGTTTTACTTAAGAATCTATATGCATTACTTTACTTCAAAAATTTAAAACTTACATGTGGTATCAGAGCTCATTTTTGGGTTCAGAGGGATACCTTTTTTGTTGAGGGTTTGGCTTTATATTGATAGATCAAGGCTATCTTGGGTCTGTGATCAACCTGGGTTTAGTGGGAGATTTTGCAGTGGAGATTCGAGTATAGAAAGAGGAATGGCGAGCTCATCTAGAATCAAGATAGAGAAGTTCAACGGTAAGAACTTTGAGCTATGGAAGCTCAAGATGGAGGACCTTCTTGTAGACAAAGAACAATGGATCGTTTTGGATCCCGGTACATAGCCTATAGGTACACCGTCTACTAGCATACAAACTACTAGTACACCAGCTACTAGTATGTCGAAGGAAGATTGGGAGAAGTTGGACAAAAGAGCAAGGAGTACTATTCGACTCTACCTGGAAGATTCGGTTTTGTTGAATGTCTCGGGAGAATCTACAGCCAAGGAACTATGGAATAAGTTAGGGAATTTGTATCAATCAAAGTCCCTAGTAAAAAAGTTATTTCTTCGAAAGAAGTTGTATCATCTTAGGATGGATGATGGAGATTCTGTGACAGAACATCTAAATTCCTTTAATACTCTGGTAAGTCAACTTGTCTCTGTTAATATTATGATTGCAGAAGAAGATAAGTGTATTACTTTGTTATGTTCTTTACCAGACTCTTGGGATAGTTTGGTTGTAGCAATTGGTAGTACCACTCAATCTACATTGAAGTATGAGGATGCAGTTTTATCCTTGTTATCTGAAGAGATGAGGTGGAAAAGCATGGATAGTCATAGCAAAATTTCTTTATTTGCAAGAGGTTGTACCCAAGACAGGAATCTTGGTAAACCTTCGGTGGGGAGACCTAAATCTACAGGTAGATCTAAGTGTCCAGAAAAATATTTGAGGAAATGCTGGAAGTGTGGTAAAACAGGGCATTATAAGAAAGATTGCAAGTCTAAGAAGGTTGATAAACCAAAGGGATCTAATAGTACCTCTTCCACAGAGGTGACAACCTCCACTGAAGAAGGAGGTGATGTTTACCTGGCATCTACAAGTACACATGCAGACCATGATGTAAGGTTGATCGACTCAGGTGCGTCATACCATATGACTCCTCATAGGGAGTGGTTCTCTGAATATGAAAAATACAATGGTGGTGATGTATTCCTAGGAGATGACTTGACAACAAAAATATTGGGATGTGGAAGGGTTAAGTTGCTGCTAAAAGATGGAAGGATTAGAACTCTTCCTGGGGTTCTGCACATTCCAAAACTAGCCAGGAGCCTAATATCTATAAGCAAGATGGATGATATAGGAGTAGATAATGTATTTGGAAAGAACACTTGCAAGATGGTATGAGGAGCAATGGTGTTGATGAGGGGAGTTTGGTGTGGAAATCTGTACAATTTGTTGGGAAGCACTTATACTAATGGGTGTAACAATTATGTTGTCCCTAAATAGAGAAATAAAGAAGACAAGACCAATATTGTCCCTGAAAAGAAGACCATGTTGTGGCATCAAAGACTGGGACATATTGGAGAAAAGGGCCTTCGAACACTACACGGTAAAGGTATGGTTGAAGGTATGTCTAATTGCACTCTGGATTTTGATTTCTATAAACATTGCATATATGGTAAACAAAATCGAGTAAGATTCCCATCTGGTGCTACAAGAGCAAAGGGGATCTTAGAGTTGATACACAGTGATGTGTTTGGACCTGTTCCTATTCCATCCCTAGGTAAATCTATGTATTATGTTTCATTCATAGATGATTTTTCAAGGAACACGTGGATTTATTTTCTTAGAAAGGAATATGAGGTATTTGATAAATTTAAAGAGTTTAAGGCTCTAGTAGAAAATCAGACAGAGAAGAAAATAAAGGTATTGAGAACAGATAATGGTGGAGGATTCTGCGGAAATTAATTCGAAGAATTCTGTAAGAAGTGTGGCATACTAAGGCAGAGGACTACTACATACACTCCTCAGCAGAATGGAGTTTCATAAAGGATGAACAAGACACTGATGGAAAAATAAAGGAGCATGCTCAGCGGTGCCAGGTTAGGAAAAGAATTCTGGCAGAGGCAGTGGGTACAACATGTTACCTGGTCAATCGATCGCCTTCATCAACGTTGGATGATAAAACTCCACATGAGGTATGTTCTGGAAAGAAACCCTCTCTTCAACAACTTAGAGTGTTTGGTTGTGATTCTTATGTACATGTTCCAAAGGAAAATAGGAGTAAGCTGGATAAAAGGGTTGAAAATTGTATCTTTATTGGTTATAAAGATGGTGTGAAAGGTTATAAAATTTGGAACCCATAAACCAAGAATATTATTTACAGTCGAGATGTTGTTTTCAGAGAGGTAAAGTATGTCTCCAAACATGAATTCCTACCAACGAAAGATGAAACTAAGAAAATAGAGCTTGAGTTGGATTATGCAAAATATGAATCATCTGAAGAAGAGAAAGCAGAAAAAGAAGAAAAAGAACCTCACACCCCAATATTGAGGAGATTAGTGAGAGATAAAAGGAAACCAAAAAGGTATAGTCCACCTAATTTCCATTCCAATTTTTCTTTATCTATTACTGATGATGATCCCATAACTGTCAGGGAAGTAGTGAATTCAGAGGATAGTAAACTCTGGAAGAAGGCCATGGTTGAAGAAATGGATGCCTTGGATAAGAATGAGGCAGGGGATAAAGTTGAGTTGCCAACTGGAAGAAAATCTATTGGTAGCAAATGGTTGTTTAAGAATAAGTTTAATGCACAAGGTAAAGTGGAGAAACACAAAGCTCGGTTAGTAGCAAAAGGCTATTCCCAGGTAGAGGGAATTGACCTTGGTGAGATTTTTTCTCCTGTTGCTAAGTTAACTTCTATTAGATTTATTTTATCTATTGTTGTTGCTTTTGATCTTGAAGTGGAACAGATGGATGTGAAGACAACATTCCTACATNGAAAGAAAGAGCTGGTATGTAAGCTAAAGAAGTCACTATATGGTCTAAATCAATCACCTAGGATGTGGTACCAAAATTTTGACACATACATCCTTGGATTGGGGTTTGTAAGAAGCAGGGCTGATCACTGTGTATATTCCAAGAAGGTTGGTAATCACTTCATTTATGTATTGTTGTATGTTGATGACATGTTGTTGGTAGGAAATAACATGGATGTTATCAAGGAGGTGAAATTGCAGCTATCCTCCAAATTTGACATGAAGGATCTCGGTGCTGCTAACTTCATTCTAGGAATGGAGATTAAAAGAGAGTGTGCAAATAAGAAACTATGGTTGAATCAGAGAAAATATGTTGAGACTATATTGCAGAGGTTTAATATGCATGGAAGTAAACCGGTCAAGGTTCCTATTTC
>JASDQU010738614.1:68824-79672 GCA_032191745.1 Picea mariana | reverse complement strand
CCCCCCCCCTCCCCCTCAATGTGTTCTATGTGTCCAACAATTGGTATCAGAGAAGGCCTTCACTATATGCCTTACAAGCTTGGAGGAGATCCATGGACACACAAATGGATGATGAATTTCAAATATTTGATGAGACAGATTATTTAGCATGGAGAGCATAAACGAAAGGGTATTTGAAGGAATAAGGATCAGGTGTTTGAAAAGTAGCTATTGGTGGATCAGTTCCCTTGAATAATAAGTCAAATTTTACAACTCAAAAGGAAGAAAAGAATAATGATGCATTATCTCAAGACCATTTTCAATGGACTCTCTAGATCTGTCAAAGAAAACATGGGACAATGTACTTCTGCCAAGGATCTATGGTTGAAGCTAGAGAAGGTATATCAAGACAAAGGAGACAATTCCATCAAGGACAATGAAGGCAAAGACTCTCCAAAATATTCTAATTTCAATACTCCTAGTGAAGTTGAATGTTCTCTTATAAATGAAGAAGAAGATATAATAGAATTTTGTGTAGATGAATAAGAAGAGTTGTTGAAGTTTAAAGATTTTTTTTTATTTGAGTAGGTGATGTTAGCATGGAAATATGACATTATTCAATTGCTTATGAGTATCTTGAAAAATGCATTAATGAAGTCCTAGAAAAGTATCCAAAGCATATCATGGAACTAAAACAAATGCTTAAAGAACAAAAAGAAAGTAAAAAAACTCAATTAGAAGAAAAAGAAGAAGAGATCAAAAGACTAAAGAATGAAATGATCATTCAAGAAGAATAAAATAAGAAGGTAGATGATGATCTTAGAAAAAGTCTTGAAGTTAATGTCAATCTGAAGACCCAAATTGAAGAAGCCAAAAGGATAGAGGAACTATTGAAGAATCAAGTAAATGAAAAGGAAGAATCATGCCATAAGTTGGAAGCTGAAGTTGTTGATCTCAGAAAGAAAGTAGAGAAGTCAAACACTCACATCAATTTCATGACCAATTCAACAATATTGGATGAAATACTAGATAGCCAAAGATATACAAATGATAAATCAGGTCTTGGATACAACAAGGAAGCTGCTATCACTTCTAAGAAGCATGAATTAAGTCCTTCATTCTCAAAAAGTGGAAGCAAAGCTGAAAGTCAAGCACCTACACAAAGCAAGGAAACCTTCAGAAGAAAAGAGCAAATAATACATCAAGAAGCCATCTTTACACCTCAAAGAAAATTAAGAAGAGAGACATATTCAAGGTGGACACCAAATCAAAGGTATGAAAAACAAATTCATGGTCATTTCTTCTCATGTAATGAATATGGTCACAAAGCTTTGGATTGCATAAATTATGCAAGGAGAGATGTTGGAAGACACCATAACATCCTAAGATGTTCAGGATGTAATCAAGTGGGACACATTGTTGCTCATTGTCACACCATGAGATGTTACAGTTGTAGTGGGTTTGGCCACAAAGCTCAGGATTGTTGGAATTCAACGAGACAGTCAATGAGGAGTGATTCATATAGCATGGAAATAAGAGAACATGTAACTTAGAAGTAAGACTTCGTTGAAAGGATGGAAGCTCAGAGTACAAGACACTCTCAAAATTAGACGAGGAAGACTGAACAATCAGATATGAGTGAAGAAATAAAGAATCAAGAACGTTTCACTCTTTCTAAATATTATGCAGGCTCATGTGGGAGAAGTCACGTACATATGCAAGGTGACCTATAGAAAGGTCACGTACATACACGAGTTTTCCATGGAACAAGACACATACATGTGGAAAATTCCTCAAGAAGAGGAGTGCACATATGAGTTGCAACATGGTTTGATGGTATAACTTTGTTTTGCAGGATATGACATGGTTTGTTGCATATTTTCATGATTATATACTTTCTTTGGTACATATAGTTGAGATGCTTGGTTGATATATTGATGCCTGAGATACATGGTTTTGGCACTTGGTTCATGATAGAGGCATATTATGAGTGACATGACACTTGTTTGAGGAACATGGTTGGCATATTGGTAGAGGCATATGGTTGGTACACAGTTGGCGCATGTTCTTGGCATATGGTTGATACACTTCATTGATGATATATTATGGTATATTGTATGGTATTGATGTACATGGTTGATGTACATGGGTGTTGTGCATGGGTTTTTTGCATGGTTAGTAGAAAATATGGTGCAAGATGTACATGGTTGATGTTTTGTTCATGATTCTCTATTCATTGTTGACATATATTTTTCTTCATGATGTCTGGTATGGCATGTGTTTGATGCATGGACAGGTCCAATGATCATCATAGGAAGAGAGGATCATTCTTGAGAATTTGATCTATGTTCTGGTTGAGCAGTAGCATTTGCAATAGAAGAATATTACAGTGGTAGCATATTATCCATCTTGCAGAGAAGATAGGGGGAAACATACCCACATGGGGAGTTATTCTTCTTCCCATGATTGGTTGTAGTAGTATGATTCCAAGAGAAGAGATGATTGGAAGCCATTCCATCAGCATTGCATCAGAGTGATATCCCTTGTCAAAAGGGGGAGATATTATTCAAAGGAAGATCAAAGGAATCCAGATAGAGGGAGCATCCCCAAGGAGAGTTCAGGCAGGGGGAGCATCCCCAAGGAGAGTTCAGGAAGGGGGAGCATCTCCAAGGAGAGAACTACCCTTTTCCATTGATGTCAAATGGGGAGAGATACTCACATTGATGTCAAAAGGAGAGAGATACTCATATTGTTGTGGAGATATGAACATTGATGAGGAGCGATGATCACAGAGGGGGCATGAGCATTTCCATGTCCAAGTGTTGCCATCAATGATTGGTGTTGACATCAATGTTGGTGTTTCCATCAATGCCAAAGGGGGAGATTTTTGTACTATGTTTTCATTGATGTCAAAGGGTTGATGTCATGTATTTTCATAGTAATGTTCTTGTATCATTGATATATTGATTATTGCTTATATGGTCATTTATGTAATAGTTGTAAAAATGGTTGATGTCTGTTGGGTATGTGTTATATTCTTTTCATGTGTGTGGGGGGGCATGTCAGATATGACAACTGTGTCTGACGATCGCTCTAGTAGTGATATTTGTGTCATGTGTGTCAGGCACTTCCCTAGGGGGGTCCCAAGGGGGGGCAGGTATGCCCCACATGGTTACGCACAATGTTCGGCAATGGGAGTTAGCCCGGGGCAGTGCCCCAAATTTTTTTTTTGGGCGGTTTTTTTTATTTTTAGCGGTTTTGTAAATTAATCCCGAATTAAGGGATTAGGGTTTTGGTATCTACGAAATACCTAAAAACATTGTATATATATTGTATGGTGAATGATGAAATTCGATATAATGAATATAAGAAAGGTTTTCCCAGTTGAGGGTTTCCGGTATAAAATCTTTGTGTACTATATGTATGAGCTATTGATTAAATTATGTTTTTCTTAAGAATCTATATGCATTGCTTTACTTCACAGGTTTAAAACTTACATGTGGTATCAGAGCTTTTTTTTGGCTTCAGAGGGACACCTTTGTTGTTGAGGGTTTGGCTCGGTCTTGATAGATCAAGGTTATCTTGGGTCTGTGATAAACCTGGGTTTAGTGGGAGCTTTTGTAGTGGACATTTGAGTATAGAAAGAGGAATGACGAGCTCATCTAGAATCGAGATAGAGAAGTTCAATGGTAAAAACTTTGAGTTATGGAAGCTCAAGATGGAGGACCTTCTTGTAGACAAAGAACAATGGATCGTTGTGGATCCTGGTAGTACATCGTCTACTAGCACATAGGCTACTGGTACACATCCTACTAGTACACAAACTACTAGTACACCAGCTACTGGTATGTCGAAGGAAGATTGGGAGAAGTTGGACAGAAGAGCAAGGAGTACTATTCGACTCTGCCTGGCAGATTCGGTTTTGTTGAATGTCTCGGGAGAATATACAGCCAAGGATCTATGGGATAAGTTGGGGAATTTGTATCAATCAAAGTCCATGTTAAACAAGTTGTTTCTTAGAAAGAAGTTGTATCATCTTAGGATGGAAGATGGAGATTCTGTGACAGAACATCTAAATGCATTTAATACTTGGGTAAGTCAACTTGTCTCTGTTAATATTATGATTGCAGAAGAAGATAAGTGTATTACTTTGTTATGTTCTTTTCCAGACTCTTGGGATAATCTGGTTGTAGCAATTGGTAGTACCACTCAATCTACATTGAAGTATGAGGATGTAGTTTCATCCTTGTTATCTGAAGAGATGAGGCAGAAAAGCATGGATAGTCATAGCACGGATGCTTTATTTGTAAGAGGTCGTACTCAAGACAGGAATCCTGGTAAACCTTTAGGGGGGAGATCTAAATCTACAAGTAGATCTAAGTCTCCAGGAAAATCTTTGAGGAAATGCTAGAAGTGTGGTAAAACAGGGTATTATAGGAAAGATTGCAAGTCTAAGAAGGTTGATAAACCAAAGGGATATGATAGTACCTCTTCCATAGAGGCGAAAACCTCCAATGAAGAAGGAGGTGATGTTTACCTGGCATCTACAAGTACACATGCAGACCATGATGTATGGTTGATCGACTCAGGTGCATCATACCATATGACTCCTCACAGGGAGTGGTTCTCTGAATATGAAAAATACGATGGTGGTGAGGTATTCCTAGGAGATGACTCGAAAACAAAAATCTTGGGACGTGGAAGGGTTAAGTTGCTGCTAAAAGATGGAAGGATTAGAACTCTCCTTGGGGTTCTGCACATTCCAAAACTAGCCAGGAGCCTAATATCTATAAGCAAGATGGATGATGCAGGAGTGGATATTGTATTTGGAAAGAACACTTGCAATATGGTATGAGGAGCAATGGTGTTGATGAGGGGAGTTCGGTGTGGAACTCTATACAAGTTGTTGGGAAGCACTTATACTAATGGGTGTAATAGTTCTGTTGTCCGTGAATAGAGAAATAAAGAAGACAAGACCAATATTGTCCCTGAAAAGAAGACCATGTTGTGGCATCAAAGACTGGGACATATTGGAGAAAAGGGCCTTCGAACACTACACGATAAAGGTATGGTTGAAGGTATGTCTAATTGCACTTTGGATTTTGATTTCTGTGAACATTAAATATATAGTAAACAAAATCGAGTAAGATTCCCATCTGGTGCTACAAGAGCAAAGGGGATCTTAGAGTTGATACATAGTGATGTGTTTGGACCTGTTACTGTTCCATCCCTAGGTAAATCTGTGTATTATGTTTCATTCATAGATGATTTTTCAAGGAACACATGGTTTATTTTCTTAGAAATAAATTTGAGGTATTTGATAAATTTAAAGAGTTTAAGGCTCTAGTAGAAAATCAGACAGAGAAAAATAAAGGTATTGAGAACAGATAATGGTGGAGAATTCTGTGGAAATGAATTTGAAGAATTATGTAAGAAGTGTGGCATAGCAAGGCAGAAGACTACTCCATACACTCCTCAGTAGAATGGAGTTGCAGAAAGGATGAAAGGGACACTGATGGAAAAATCAAGGAGCATGCTCAACGGTGTCGAGTTAGGACAAGAATTTTGTGCAGAGGAAGTGGGTACAACATGTTACATGTTCAATCGATTGCCTTCATCAACGTTGGATGATAAAACTCCACATGAGGTATGGTCTGAAAAGAAACCCTCTCTTCAACATCTTAGAGTGCTTGGTTGTGATGCTTATGTACATGTTCCAAAGGAAAATAGGAGTAAGTTGGATAAAAAGGATGAAAAGTGTATCTTTATTGGTTATAAATATGGTGTGAAAGGTTATAAGCTTTGGAACCCAGAAACCAAGAAGGTTGTTTACATTCAAGATGTTGTTTTCAGAGAGGTAAAAGATGTGTCCAAACAAGAATTCCTACAAAAACAAGATGAACCTAAGAAAATAGATCTTGAGTTGGATGATGCAAAATCTGAATCATCTGAAGAAGAGGAAGAAGAAGAAGAAGAAGAAGAAGAACCTCCTACCCCAGTATTGAGGAGATCAGTGAGAGATAAAAGCCAACCAGAAAGGTATAGTCCACCTGATTTCTGTTCCAATTTTGCTTTATCTATTACTGATGATGATCCCAGAATTGTCAGGGAATCGGTGAATTCAGAGGATAGTAAACTCTAGAAGAAGGCCATGGTTGAAGAAATGGATGCCTTGGATAAGAATGAGGCATGGGATATAGTTGAGTTTCCAGCTGGAAGAAAATCTGTTGGTAGCAAATGGTTGTTTAATAAGAAGTTTAATGCACAAGGTAAAGTGGAGAAATACAAATCTTGGTTAGTAGCAAAAGGTTATTCCTAGGTAGAGGGAATTGACTTTGGTGATATTTTTTCTCCTATTGCTAAGTTAACTTCTATTAGATTTCTTTTATCTATTGTTGCTGCTTTTGATCTTGAAGTGGAACAGATGGATGTGAAGACAACATTCCTACATGGGGATCTGGAAGAAGAAATCTACATGAAACAACCAGAAAGATTTGTAGTGAAGGGAAAGAAAGAGTTGGTCTGTAAGCTAAAGAAGTCACTATATGGTCTGAAGCAATCACCTAGGATGTGGTACCAAAATTTTGACACATACATCCTTGGATTGGGATTTGTAAGAAGCAGGGTTGGTCACTATGTATATTCCAAGCAGGTTGGTAATCACTTCATTTATGTAGTGTTGTATGTTGATGACATGTTGTTGGTAGGAAATAACATGAATGTTATCAAGGAGGTGAAATCATAGCTATCCTCCAAATTTGACATGAAGGATCTCGGTGCTGCTGACTTCATTATGGGAATGGAGATTAAAAGAGATCGTGCAAACAAGAAACTCTGGTTGAATCAGAGAAAATATGTTGAGACATTATTGCAGAGGTTTAATATGCATGGAAGTAAACCGGTCAAGGTTCCTATTCCTATAGGTGTAAATTTATCTGCAGATCAGTGTCCCAAGACACAGGAAGAAGAAGAGGACATGTCCCATGTTCCATATTCCAGTGCAGTTGGCAGTTTGATGTATGCAATGGTCTGTACTAGACTGGACATTGCACATGCAGTGGGAGTTTTGAGCAGGTATATGTCAAAACCAAGGAAGGAGCATTGGAAAACAGTAAAGAGGGTCTCCAGGTATCTTCGTGGCACTACCAGTTATGGATTGTGTTACCAAGGAAGACCAGGATTGGACAGAGTGGTGGACATACATGGCTTTGTTGATGCAGACTAGGCTAGAGATCTGGATCACAGAAGATCTACAAGTGGGTATGTGTTTAACCTATTTGGAGAAGAAATAAGTTAGATGAGCAAAAGACAGGCTGTAGTGGCACTCTCGACTACAGAAGTTGAATACATGGCATCCACTCATGCAAGCAAGGAAGCAGTATGGTTACAAAGATTGTGTTCAGGTATTGGGTTGGTACAACAAGTAGTGAGATTAGATTGTGACAGTCAGAGTGCAATATTCCTAGAAAAGAACCTAGTTTATCATTTGAAGACAAAGCATATTGATGTTTAGTATCACTTTGTGAGAGACATGATTGAGGAAAAGAAGGCGTTGCTGGAAAAGGTTGACACTTTGAAGAATGTTACAGATTCATTGACAAAGTCTGTGAGCACAGAAAAGTTCTCCTGGTGTAGAGTAACAATGGGAATTACTTCCCTGGATTGTTGACTATATAATCCCCTGGACCCCTATATGAAAATAAAACAACAAGTGGGAGAATGTTGGGTATGTGTTATATTCTTTGCATGTGTGTGTGTGGGCGTGTCAGATATGAAAACTACGTCTGACAATCCCTCTAGTAGTGATCTTTGTGTCATGTGCGTCGGGTGCTTTCCTAGGGGGGTCCCAGGGGGGCAGGTATGCCCCCCCTTGGTTACGTGCACCGTTCAAAAACGAGCGGTATCCCAGGGCTGACAAGGTTCGGGGTAGCGCCCCGAAATTTTGTTTTTGGGCGGTTTTTTCTATTTTTAGCGGATTTTTCTATTTTTAGTGGTTTTGTAAATTAATCCCAGATTAAGGGATTAGGGTTTTGGTATCTGCGGAATACCTAAAAACATTGTATATATATTGTATGGTGAATGATGAAATTTGATATAATGAATATATGAAAGGTTTTCCCGGTTGAGGGTTTCCTGTGTATGAGTTATTGATTAAATTCTATTTTTCTTAAGAATCTATATGCATTGCTTTACTTTACAGGTTTAAAACTTACAATGTCAAGTGGTTTCATAATGATGTGTTTATATTAAAGGGAGTTGTATCATTGGTGTCATGTCATGGTTGATAGGAAGAACCAAATGGATAAAATCCAAAGTAATCCCCTTATGGTGAAATCCCTCACCGGAAGAATCTCTTGGATAGAGTTCTCAAAGTCATCCCCTTATGGTGAAATCCCTCACAGGAAGAGGCTTTGTGAAGTCCAAATGGTTGGGTGGTTGAGTATCCCAATAGTGTGGTTAGGTAACCCAAGTTTTATTGAGGAATAATGTAATGAATACCAATGAATTTGTAGGAGAAACTATTCCAAATGGATAGTATATGTCATGTTGTTTCCAGTGATATGTGGAATGTCACATAACTTATCACGGTTAGAGAGTTATGTCCATGTGAAGTTGGAGAACCCTCATGAGTTATATAGAAGCCCCTAGAAGGTCAAAGAAGTCAAATTATTCTAGAATCTCCTAGAATAAGTGTATTAGTCAAATTGATGGTAACTAGGAGTTAATCATGGGTATAGTTGTTGCATTAAGAAAATAATTAAAAATAAATTAGTTGCAAGAAGAAGTTGTGAGTTTGGTAATTATGCTAAAGTAGTTATGATGAAAAGATTGAATAGTCAAAGCAGTTAGTCATGGGTTAAGTGGTTGCAATAAGAAAAAAATTAAAAACAAATTAGTTGCAACTATAAGTGGAGAAGTTTACTATTTGTGGATAAAGTGGTTGTAAGTGGACAAAGTGGTTAGAAGTGGGTTAGCCCCGAAAGAAGGAAGTTGGGTAAGTTGGTTAGAAGATAACCCCTATAGGAAGATACTTGGAGAAGTATAAATAAGAGAGCAAGGGTCTCTTATGAGTATGATCTTTGAGAATATTGAATATCCATTTTTGAAAGGTTATTTGGGAAGGTATTATTGATAGAGAAAATTTGCGGTAGAAAAAAGTGCGACAACAAAATCACGGAAAAAAAAATGCGGCAAAAAAATCATGAAGAAAATGTGTGACAGAAACATCGCGACAGAAAAAGCGTGGAAGAATAATCATGGCAGTAGAACCGTGGTAGCAGAACCACGACAACTTATGGTATTTGGTTTATGGAGAGTATGGTGTATTTCTAGAGGTATCTTGTTGGTTATCTTGGTAATATTGTTGAGAGTTGTCTTGGTGATTGATCTTGGTGAGTAGATCTGATTTGGATGATGAGATTGATGTGACTGGTTATGTGGTGCATAAGTGATGCACTTGTGTTGGTATAGACTGTTGGTACAGTTTGACAGATTTCTTTATGCCTACAAGGTGGGTCTTGTACTTGAGGGTTGGATTCCCCTTCTCAGTTGGTGTCGAGATCTACAGGTTGGGTCTTGTAATGAGAGTCGATGCTCTCTTTGAGTTTGTGCTCATTACATTTGGTGCTGATAAACCCCAAGGATTGTAGTTCGTAATACAAAAGAAACTTTTACATATATCTAGTGTAATGTTTCTGACTTGGCTAGTCTAAGAAACGTTGCTAATGTGTGTGTAGGATCAAAGGTTTGCAACATATAAATGATCATACAAATAATAAATGCGACAAAGGACTGCAAGTTTGTATTATGATATCTCTGTGGATTACAAAAATGGCCGAATGCGGTTGAATAACTGACAATACTCGACTAGATCAACATACAAAGGATCTTAGCTGAAATATAAATAAGCAACTGCGACTGAATAAAATAACAACACTCGGCTAGATCAAAAGACAAAGGGATATTAGTCGGAATACAAATAAGCAACTAAAAGATAATACCTGGAATATGGGAGCATTGAAGAATGATGGAAGACTTGGATGATCTTCCCGATGACTAGGGTGTGTCTTTCAACACCGAAATCAACCAACTGGTGTCTTCCTCCTGGAAGACACTGAACTATCTCTCCTGAGATGCGCCTCTTCTCCTCAATGACAAGTCATAATCTGCATGATCCTGAATTAGGTCGCTGACCCTTCCTTTATAGTTTTCCAAAACCCTAAATCATGCTGAAACCCTAAATCACTTTTGAAACCCTAATTCACTGTTGACTTCTATTTTTAGCTCATAATGACTTAAAAGCGTTGTTAACTCTTGTTAGCTCAATGTCACTTTCTGAATATAACACCTATGACTAGGGTGACCTCTAGTAAAGCACTGTTAACTCTTGTTATCTCAATGTCACTTTCCGAATATAACACTTGTGACTGGGGTGACCTCTAGTAAAGCTCTGTTAACTCTTGTTAGCTCAATGTCACTTTCCGAATATAACACCTGTGATTGGAGTGACCTCTAGTAACCCTGTTTACCCCTCTTTGGCCCTGGCTATAGTCTAACGGGGTGGTTTAGACCATTAAGCCTCCTCTTCTGGAGCTCCTATTTGGAAAGGGACATTACAGTCCTCCCTTCCCGAAATTGCTTGTCCTCAAGCAATACCAGTCCAGGGTGCTGCAACACCTGCTCGCTCTCCCAAGTAGTGTCCTCTAATGGAAGCCCTCTCCATCTGATCAAACACTCTCTGATGACCCTTCTCCTTAGTTTCCACTCTCGGAATTCCAAAACCTCCTCCGGAACTAACTCCAATTGTCCCTCCTCATCCAACGGGGGGAGCTCCTCTGATGTGTTAATGAATTGTCCCACTGCCTTTTT
>JASDQU010738614.1:14409-41007 GCA_032191745.1 Picea mariana | reverse complement strand
CTTAATCTTCCTTACAGAAGGGTTCTCTTATCAAGGCTTTGAATTCCTTGATCTTGCTGAACACTTCAAATATATCTAGGTCTTTTACGAGAATAATCATTAATGAATGATACATAGTATACATACCCATTAATGGAGGATGATGGCATTGGGCCACACACATCTGAATGGATGATTTCTGGGACTCCTTCTGTCTCGCTGTCCCTCTTCAGAAACGGGTTCTTGATGTTCTTCCCTTGTGCACATCCATTGCATACGCCTTCATGGTCACCTTTGAGTTCTGGTAAACCTGTGACCGCTTTGCATATGTATGGTAGCACCTTGTAGTTGAATTGAGCTAATCTTCGATGCCAAAATTCTTCAATGGCGTGGGTCATGGCAGCTTCTGAGTGACCCTATAGCTTATGCAAGTCACCTTCTTCTCTTCCAATGATGATTGCTTCAATTACGGTCTCTCCTTTAGCACGTTGCCTTCTACAACCTTCGCTATAGCTTCCTCATGTGACCTGGAGCAAGGTCAACAAAACAACAAGCAAGAATAATATCCTTCTTGATAATATAAAGCAATAGCAAGTACAATCATCACAGTAGCTCCTTTAGAGCTATCACTTATAATTTATCTGAAGCAAAGATTAAAGGTAAGGAATACAATACGAAATGAGGTCAACACTCTGATAGTGTTGGGACCAAGCATTCTTCCATGGCAACCTGGAACTAACACACAATGTTTCTCCTAGAGGAGGTGTTAGTTGTATTAGGAAAAGCATATACCTCTATATGCTCACATGCTATTATGTATAATACTTTACGACGACTGCTATCTCAATTATAGTCATCAGTTTATCATGTGTACCTTTGAATATTATTAATCTTGGTTAATCAAACCTAGAGCCTTGTCCTCAAGAATGAGTGCTTGCTTTTCTTCCAGGTCTCCTTCACTCAAGTGACGGGTGCTTTCTTCAACCTGTCTGCTATACTAAGACAATACGCTATCTTGACAGAAGGTTAGGTTAGAGGATAAGCTCTATGATCAACTTTTAATTCTTCTAATAATTTGATCATAGCTTCAACATGCAACACTGATCAAGACAATTTCATAACAAATAGATGCATATTAGAATAATCACACCTGGGTTGCATCATTCCTCTGAATGTGTTGGATCTTGAGATCCTTCTGGATCTATGGCAAGAGATCCCTTCTCTTGCAAATACTCTTTAGGGTTTAACCATTAAACATATGTAAGTACATACCTTTGATAGCATTTGCAGGTAGTGGCTTCATCTGGTAGTAGCGGTAATCATTGCCAACTCTTGAGATAACTTCAAGGGTGATTGCAACTGGTTCTTCGGCTGCAACTGCAACTGGTACTGCAACTGCAATTGGTTCTGAGACTGCAACTGCAACTAGTTCTAAGACTGCAACTGCAACTTAGGGTTTTATGAGGAAACCCTAATTTTTCAAACTTTGAGTTTTGAAAATCTTATCCAGGGGATAGATGCGCTGAGTTGAGGCGAGTTAGCTGGTGCAGTCGGAATTTCAAAAATCCAACTTTTACCCCCCTCAAACTTGATCTGCGGATTTCTAGACTGGTGCTTCTGGTTTTCTGGTACTTCTGGTACTCTGGTTTTCTGGTACTTTGTGAAACTAGGGTTTCACTTTCCGGGAGATCTAGCCACTGAAAAGGTGTGCTCAAGGTGCCAAAATGATCCTTGGGGGAGGGCACAACTTTCTAGGTGGTTTTGGAGCTAAAAGGCTTAACTTTTGAAAAAACCCTAATTTGCAGGTACTGCAACAGTGATGTTTTTCTCTTGCGAAATATGCTTCCTTCAGGTTGGCACTGATACCATGTTAATGTTTTATGCCATTATTATAGTTCTTTGCATTTCAATAGATAAGAGCAACATAAGAACAAGATCACTGAGAAATACACATTCACAAGAGACACAACATTTATCCTGGGAAACCCTCTAGGGGAAGAAAACCTAGCAAAAACTTCCTTATCATAAATTGCTAATACAATGTCAAGAGATAACTCAAACCAATACAGAAAGTCCTCTCCAAAAGATGCGCCACTCTTCTCCCTCTCTCCTTTGCTGGTAACAGATCAAAACTTGTCTCTCAAACTGAGCAAGTGAGTTGTGTTCAAATGAGGCGCTAACCTCCTTTATTTATACAAGTTCTGGCATGTGTGAAGTGTCTCTTCACTGGCAGGGCCGACTTCTTAATCTGGGTGGGTAAACACCTTTATTATATTTCTGGGTCTTCTTATTAACTGCTGGGGCCGACTTCTTATTCTGCCTATTATAATTGTCTGTTGACCAATCCGCAAAAGGGGATTTGGTCCTAATACAATTACCGACATGATTAATCCACAATGGGGATTAATCCTATAAATAATATATCAAATAATAATAAGATACTCTTTGTAGTTACATTATTTCAACAAGGGAATATATAAGAGAGGTTTAGGAGAACATGTAAGATGTGTAAGGAATATGTTAGAATAAGGGAATATGCCGTGAACACTTGGCCTGGAGGAATCCCACTAAAGTTCGCAAATTGGTGAAGAGCCCAAAGACTCACAGGTTGTATAAATACTTGTATTCATATGCCTTTTGAGTGGAAATTTATATAATGGAATAACTTGTTAAGGTTTCTCTCTCGTTTCTTCTTATGCCATGTAATATGGGCATCGTCACTGGTCATTGTAGGTCTTAGTATTACAATGATGTTTTGAATATCATTAAAGAGGTTTCATTTATAGATTTGACAATTAATCATTATTTCTTTTTTCATGGATTTGGTACTTGAAAAATGGAATAATTTAATGCTCGGAGGAATTATATGACAAAATGGTGTAGCTTAATGTTCTCTCTTGTAATTGAGTATTCCATCTTTTCAAAATCATCATGTAGATTGTCAAAATATCTCATACTAAAATGGATGGCTTGCTATGTTGTCAACCATCGATGGTTTTGTTGGTTCCCACTTTATTGTGCATGTAGATCATGGAAAGCATACTCATCGTTATTCTTAGGCCCTACATAGTCGCTACTAATTGTCTCCACAAAATAACCCTCTAAATAACTTCTTTGTTTTATACACAAGTCTTAACTGACATCAAGCTTAACACTAAAGTCACACAACTTGGACTTGGGATCAACTTGGCAAGTCGAAGAGTAAGAGTATGGTTTAGATTTTTCATAAAACTTGGCAATAAAAAACTTGAAAATTACATTTATCATTCACAACATTTTTTTAGATTTTACATTCCACGGTGAATTCTCCTCATAGACATTCAAAGAGATTGAAAATCTTAAAAATTATGTAAGAATCTGGTTGCAATATCCACATTGATGGTTTTCTTGAAGATGAAGTGTTGGTGTTTGGTCATATGCCTAGTGGCTCTAGAGTTAGCAATCCATTCTTTGGAAGTGGCGGAGGACCAATATATAGAGTGCATGGCTAGATGTGCATTGTAAGAGTCCATTAGACTCGTCTTGCCTTTATAGATTGAAGAAAGAATGAGGGAACTCTTAAAATGAAGTGTTGGCCTTGGAGGAGTGTTATGACCTAGGAGAAATCCTCGAAGAACCCTATAAGATGTGTTGTCCTTGAAAGAGATCAAAACCCTAAAAAAGATGATCAAGGAAAGCCCTAGTTCCATAGTGGCCAAGAGAAGAGCAATGCCACTAGCCAATAGCTTCTTTGTATCAAATATTGAATAGGATGTGGGAGGTTCAGATTGGCTCTAAAATACCATGTTGAGATTCACGAGAGAGATCGAGTGGAACGATCCTGCAAAACACTAATCCAACAAAAGATAAATCTTCAACATTAAAACAACATAACAACACTAGTGCACTAGAGAGAGAGAGAGCACTAGTGTGCTAGAGAGTGAGAGTAAATGCACTTAAAGAGAGTGAGCCATAGCCATAACCATAAGAGTGCATAAGAGAGAAGAGCCATACCACACCTGCAAAAGAGAGTGAAATAGAGATGGTGCCCTAAGGGAAATAACTTTATAAATGAATCACATGAATGAATATTACAAATGAGGAGGTGTGTATTTATACACCATCCTAGAGGTGGGGCACTAGCCCCAAGGAGGTTGACTAGGTTGGCCTTAGCCTAAAATAGCCAAAGTAATTAGTGTTAAAAAATGTAATTAATATTATAGTAAGGTTGGCTCATGGCCTATGTGAAGATTAAATCCAAAAGTTTAACAAATAATACTTAGTCCTTAACATCCTATGGTAGCATCTAATTGCCACCTTAGCTTGGGGTTTCACAGGTGATAATAATAATACTTTGATGTGTCACATTATAAACTTGGTCCCACAAGCAATTGATCAACTAGAATCTCCTCGCATCTTAGCATAAAGCTAGAGTTTGCTCCCCAACCTACCACTTATGATGTTGGCCTATAATCATGAAATCAACATGCAATTAAGAATCAATTTGCCCTTTTATGAGGTCGGTGTCCACTTTTAAGTCCGAATTACAATTTTATGTAGTTGTCGTGCACTTGTAAATATGGTCTGCACTTGTTCAAAATGTTGGTCTCCAATTACTCAGAAAGTAGGCCTGCATTTTTAGGAGGTCCACTGAAATATGTGACTTTGGTATGCTATTTTAGGAGGATTATTTGCAACATTTGAAGCTGGCCTATGGGGCTGGCTCATCATACTGGTCATCATCAGAATGCCCATTTTTACTTGCTGTACTTTCTTTTAAAAGGATCCTGCATGCAATTCTGGAATCTAAGGGTGACTTTCTTTTTGTGAAAAGAATCTTCATGCAAATCATGGTGATCCTTCAGATCTTCCTTGAATACTAAATTACTAATAGTGTTAATGCCGAAAATACAGTATATGTTAAAAGATGCCTCTCTTGCCATTAGTAATTTAGTAGCTCATGCTGAATATGGAGTAATCACCCACAATAATGTGTGCCATTCCTGCGAAATGGTAATGCCCCCTCTCTTGTGTCACATGTGTCTGTCATTTGAGAAATCAAGTCTTATCCAGACTTTCACATGTTCGTCGTGTTATCCCCATTTTGTGGATAACTAAGGAGATTATGTCTCGAGGCCCTTAGGTTGCAGATATGGAGCGCCGAGAGACTACATGACCAACAATACCTTTTGCACAGTTGGAGACCCTCCGCACCACCACAGATGGTCGCAGATTTCCAGATGGCATCCACCACATCAACTGGCTTCTGGAAGGCAGTGGACCCTGTTCCATGAGGTACAAGTCAGTATTATGGTAAGCATCATTTCAATATTTAAGCCATTTGAGTATGTTGTATCTTAGATTGCTCTAGATTTCATGATATATGCTTGGACATTATGCCTTTTGCCCTGCTTCACCTTGGTGGTTGACATTGTGCCCTAGTAAGTGGTCTTCCTTGGGGATGGGTTTGCTACTAAGAACTCCCTTGAAGAGCCATCGTACCGTTCCCCACCATACTTACCACTTTCCATCACTATTCCCCCCCATTTCCTTATCTCTTGGGATTTTAGGGTGTAGTGACCCAAGAAGGGGTTGTCCCTCATTTGGGAAGAAGGGGCTGAAGGCCTAGAGGGATTGATGTTGGGTAAAAGATAAAAGCCTATGTATGAACCTTCTAGATGCTTCGCCCAGGGATCACCCAAGAAAGCAATGAAACACTTATCTTTGAGTAAAGGGGAATCCACACTGAAATATGATTAAAAATGCTTAAAAGGCTAGTTGAAGGATAGGAGGTCTCATCATGAGCCGGCCTATCACGTCCATGAATATCTAGTGGTATGACATTACCATCATCTAGTCACCAAGCCAGGGTAATGGCTCTCAGTTGCATGGCTGCGAGAAAGGGGGTCTCATCACGAACCAACCTTTTCATTTCCACTAGGTGTTTGTGGGTGACATTGCCATTATCTGGACACCATGCCAGGGCAGTGACCTTAAACCTTTCCTTAAAAATATGAAAGAATGAAATAATGGAAAATAATGGGCTTGGAAAAAGTGCATTGCGGACGAAGGTACCACACACCCTCTACAAAGGCACACTTGAATGAGACACCACGACCTCTTGTTTTTCATGAGCCCTATGCCCATTGAGTCTTGACCCCAACCACCTCACCCACTTTACATGGCTTAGAGAGGGATCTCTTGGAAACTCTCCTTGACCTAGGGCAAGATCTACCCAATAAGACACCTCGTCAACTCTCCCATATTCAAGCTTGACGAGTCCCATAATGTCTTTGAGCAATTAGTTGTTTGATATAGTGATCTTTGATGCACATGCTTAGGTGGCTCATTTATTGATTGGATTCACTTATCATGATGTTATGACTTGAGATCCTTGGAGAGCATGCTTGTTTGTCTTTGCAGGACCTTGTTGGTGGACAGTTTTGGAAGAACAAGCCTAGCTTGGGCTTCCATGGGGCTTGAAGCCCACAGGTGGATGCCAAGGGCCCACATGCCGGATGAGAAAGATCAAACTTGAAAGGCCTTAAAGATGACTTGGACGATGTAGCCAAGCCCCCACATGCCAAACGTTTTGCCTAGGAGAGGAAAAACGTCACTCCTAGAGGCATGACGTCACCTAGGGGGGTTAGGGCTTGGTGGTGAGGTGGCATACATTGGCACTTGGGCGTTTTGAAGGGGCATGAGCCTTGATCATGAAGGAAGTTGTTGGATGCTTGACGTGTGGCTTTGGGAAGCCTATCCACCCTCCTCCTACACCAACGACTTGCTCCTAGTGCCAAAACGTCCCCTAAAGGGGTGAGGTCATTCTAAAATTATGGTTTTCTTATGTGCAAAAGTGAATTTTATATGAATTACTTTGTTAAGGGGGCAAGATTAGGGTTGTTGACCCCTAATCTTGTGGTTTACCCCTAAATATGTGGACAAGTCACCTTGGTGACATTTTGTATAAATAAGAGATCATAAGATCTCATTTTAACATAACTCTCCCTCTTGTCAGAGGCTTTTAGACCGAAATTTTCACTACACTTGGAGTTTATGGCTAAGTCTTGGATATTTGGTTGATGGAAGTGATGCACTAGCCTTGGAAGGTTTTTTCTAGCTTTTATGGTGGTTTGTCTTAGCTTTTTTCCTTGAATTGGTAAGCTTTTTACATTGTGCTATCATTATTGTTCAAGTCAAGGTTATTTTGCTAGAGCATGGTGGGAAGTATAAAGGCATACACCCCCACCATAGTCTCCACCATTTTATGCTTACATGCTATTGGTTTAACAAGGTTTTGCTAAGAGAAGTATAAGGGATACACCCTCTTAGCTCAAACCCTAGCTAGAGATACTTGCCTTGGGGTCTGGGAGTAAGAGGATTTACACCCGTAGTACCTCTAGCTCTTTCTTTGCTTGACTCCATTAACCCATTTTTAAAGGCACTAGTCATTTACTTATTGCATTGGAGAAATAAATTGCTGCCTTGGTAAACGTGAAATTTTTGAGTTTTAAAGTTGTCTCTTTGGGATAGTGATCTTGATGCCTTGGGGATTTTTTCTCCCTTAGGGCGTCCCCCTTCTCCTACTACTTTATTGGCTGTTACTAATACTAACCTACAGCCATTAGGGCTGCATAACCCTGGCTGATAACTTACTCCTAAACTCGTAAACTAACCATAGATTCCCCCCCTAACTTTGCTAGTCTAACATACTAAACTAGGCGCATCTTTTGGGCTATTTTTGGGCACTTGTTAATGGTTAAATTTGCTGCTGTACATCATTGAATGTTACAGCCATAAGGCTGATATATTACTGCAGAAATCTACTTTAAAGTTTATAACAGCTTTCTTTATTCAGTCCCAAAGTGCCATGCTTAGTTTATAATCGATTGTTATTTTCATTGATGATATTGTTAGTTAATTTTGTGCTTTTATATGCTGATTTAGATATCTTTTGTTGGTGATATAACTGCTGCATAATAGGGACAGCAAGCTTAACTTGTTGATCCGTCTAACAAATTGCTTTGCAAGTGGTTTTCGCTTGTGTCTCGGGAAGGTATAATTGTCCAACAAAGCACTATACTTTGGGGGCAGCTTTCCTTGGTCTACAAGTCATCTTCCTTCCCCTCCTCTTCCACTTAGTTTTCTGACCTCTAGGGGCATTTCCATCTTCCTTCCCTTTCTCTTACCTTTTCCCCTAGGGTCTCTGGGATCGCCTCCCAGGAGTGACCTTAGTCACCCCCAAAGTGCGGAACCTACATTGAGGTGACATTGGGTGTAGTGTCCCATAGTTATAGCACTTGCTTTTGTGGTTGGGTCGGGCTTTGCCCAACCTACAACTTTTGCGATAACACGTGGAAATCACCCTGAATCCCCAAGTGCAGGTCAAGTCTTGCCAAATCTGTGAATTTGATGCCAATCCACAAAGACAATAGTATGCACAAAATATCCTGATAATGTTTTAATTTTAATTAGTAAAGACGCATCCCTTTGTTGGAAACCCTGTTGTGGAGTTTCCACTTACATCACATAAATTCAATAATTTTCAAAATAAAACAAGAAATTCAATAAACAATTATTGATTTAGTAGCACTGCAGCCATCTTATTTTCAAAGATAGCCAATATATTAGTTTCTTGTGAAATGACAATGTGCCAATGTTTTCTGGATTTCTTCTTTGGCATTGATAACTGATAATGGAACACATTATTTTCTTTGTTAGTTTTTTGTAAATCTGTTTTTTTTTTTTTTTTTTTCTACATTTCTGAAGCCTCATATGTTCTTGGCATGCAGAAGAGCAGTCCAGAGGTTGAGGCACAAATATTTGAATTTGACAAACGATTTGAAAAATATGGAACTGATTTTATCTTCTATGACTACAACCAACCTGAAGACTTGCCATCTATTTACCAGCACAAATTTCAAGTGGTAGTGGCAGATCCTCCTTATTTGGTAAGGTGCTATCTTTGGACCTCCAAGTTATTTTTTCTGCTTTTCCTTTATGATCAAGCTTACTGAAGTCAAAGCAAGATGGAGATGAGTAAATATTGAAAACTGCAATAACAGTCGGATCATCTTTTTTGAAACTTTGTTAAAATGAAATTGGGTTCATCTGGTGCCGATCACATGGAACTTACCAACAATGGTCAGAAGGTCAATTTCCTGAACTGTACCTTTTCCCAATACAAAATTAAATAGTACTCTAATTCCATAGTCAAATAAATAAATTTACAGAATTATAACTCTATATTAAGTTGTAGAGTTTTACTTATATCGGTTAAATTTTCCATTCTCTTGTATACTTTGACTATTAATAACAAGTCCCCAAAAGGCTGGATTTAATTGCAATTTTTAAAATTGTTGTGATTAAGATGTGATTCGTGAAGTTTAAGAAAGAATATTTTTGTGACTAAACTGAGGTAAAGATCTGGCCTTTACATTCAAGCAACTGCATGCTATGAGCATTTTTCCCTTTACCTGAAAGCGGAGAGTCCATTCTCTCCCTTGTAAAGTTTGGTCCTAATTCCTATTTCTTTATTATTAAATCCCTGAATTTCTTAAATCTTTATTTTCATGTTTTAAAAGTTGAATTATTTCATTCGTACAGATTCTAATGAATGCAATTTGAATGTTTTTCAATTGTTGGGGCTACAGAGTGAAGAATGTCTTGTGAAGGTCACTGAAACGATGATGCTTCTTGCAAACCAAAAGAATGCCTTTTTCCTTTTATTAACAGGTCTGTGTTACGAGACCCTAGGTTGCAATTTCTTCAAGCTTCCACTTCCTTTAATATATATGTTTTAATCTATTGTTTTATGAATGGCATTATTTCCGATTTAGCATTATATTGTTTTGTTTATAACTACTTAAAATTTTCTTTATTAAAACAATAGACGAGGTACAGAATTTACTTGCTCCAATAGACCAAGAGGTACAGAATTTACTTGCTCCAATAGACCTCATTGGTAATGCAATTTTCATTTTGTTTACTTTTTTTTTCAAGTAAAAATTTGCAGGGAAACCCAAGGGATGCTTTTCCACATTCGTGGATGGCATACCTAGTAAATCCATTGGTGTAGGCTAGTGCATGTAATCCAGGTGATTTGAACCAGGCACCCGCTGGCATGGAACTAGCTAAATGTCTAGCAACATTGGTGACAACTGGTTGAGCTAACCCCTTGGGCTCTTTGAGTTTAGTTTTATTTCTCTTTTTGTGGACTTATTGGTGGTGTGGTCAACCGTCAACATCTAAATAGGACAGCATGGATGTAAATGAAATCTCTCTCTCTCCCCCTCACAGACAAGCAATAAATCATCTTTTATGATGCAAACTGATTATATGTACTAATGCCTCATACATGGCATATTCTGCCGAAGTTGATAGCTGAAGCAGAAGGAAAGAGTGGGACAAACACGCCTACAACCTCATGTAGGGCAGATCATAAAGGGAAAGAAAAAATTGAGATGACTAGTAGAAAAATAAAATAGCAAGAGGGTATGGATGGAAATTAATTTGTTCCTGTGAAAAAGCCAGAATGGTCAAATATAAAGCACAAACACTTAGTCAAGTCCATTACCGACTTCCATTTGAGTAGTGTTAGGTGAGTTATTTGCCTTTCCAGTTACGAAACTGAAAGAGAGTTGAACATTAATTATAGTTATTTATCAATTACAATCTTTTTCAGAAAATGAAATTTGTCTTGCTTTGGCTCCTAGAGAAGTTATTAATCTGTTACGCAGATTATCTTGAAACTTGTTACAGCCCTCAATAAGAGGTTTACTATAAAGATAGATTAGCCTTTTATATCCTTTAAATTTAAATATTAATGTCCACTAGTGGTCATAATTGCCCAATGGGACTATAAAAGTTACAAAGATGAATGACTGTTGGAAGTGCTAAAGCATCTTGGGCAGAACTTCAAATGAAATAAAATAAATACATAGTAAGTGCCAAAAGAGATACGTGCAAAACTTGGGAAGATGAAAAGAACAAAATAGGCGAGAGGGCCCAAAGGGAGTCAAGGAATCAGCCTCCAATTGACAACCTCTCCTAACATCCAACGTGGAGGAATGGGTAATGAGATTTTGTTGTTTACTAGTTGTGTGCCCTTTAGTATGTGCTGTTTCACTGACCTAGTATTGGAGATTTGCTCACGATGCTTCTTGTGACTGAAGCAAAGTCACTGGACCCGACTTATTTCTTGACTCATTTTGGACGAAGAGTCGAGTTGACTTGGGACTTGGCAAGACTTAGGGGTTGGCTTGGTTGAAGACTTGACAAATAAAAAAAAATCATAAAAATGTTCTAAATTCTAATTACAATGGCTATCATACAAAATTAAAACATTTTGAAGTCAAAACTTGTATAATTAAGTGTATATTTAAAGGATACCATGGATTTAGGATGATGGACCATGGCATGAAGCCAAAAACCGATGAGTCATATAGTACACGGTCACTGGTTGTCCCTGCTCCTGATGCCTTGACAGTTTGTTACATCCATATTATGTCCTGCAAAAATAACGGTTCCTCATGGCCATTCTCAATGATCCAATCAGATGCTAGATCAACATCTTCCAACTCAATAGTCATAAAATTAGTGTTTTCTGCATTGTTAAACCAAATACTTTAGAATTTAATCTAGACAGTTTAAACTATAAATTATAGACAATACTTATTACTAAGTAAGGAGTTTGTCAATGAGATTTGAACCTTTCAATTGCTTCATTTGGAGCTTGAGATTATAAATGACAAACACCAAATCACTTAGACATTTTGGGGTTAATTGGTTGGATTCTTTGGAATGTATATGCTCAATAACACACCATTTTCTCTCGCAATCGGATGCAGAGCATGTATAGCTTAAGACTTGAATAATGCATCTTTGAACTTCAGTACCTTTGCTAAAATTCTCTCACCATATGCCTAGCATGATTCATACAGGACATTGTATTTAGTGTAAAATTAAGAAATGAGAATTCAATTTAAAAAAGAAATTAAGTGATCAGAATCTTGCAGCTAGCTTGAAGTTAGTTCCTGGTAACATTTCCTTTCTGGCATTGACTGCATTGCTGATGGAAAACAATTTGATGTGACCTGGAATTCATCAAGGAAACACTGCTCAATGCATGTAAACATACCCATCTTCACTTTTGCATATTGTATGGAATCTCAGATCATAAAACAATGCTGGGTTTAGATAGTATTGAACAACCTACAAAGGTCAATGGTGCTATTCATTATGCTTATGGTCAGTGATCTTTTAAAGTGGCATGTATTTATCCTGACTGCCTCCATAGGTAGCTCTAATGGCCTCCTTGGCCCTATCGATGGCCTTAGAAAGGTAACCCATTGTTCTTTTCTCATTGTTGACCATTCACAGGGCTTTTATGAGTGGCTTTGAAAATGTAATCACTTACTCAACATCCCTCCAAAATTTGGAACTTTAATGTCTTCTAAGGTCTTGGCATATCTTGATTTTGTTAACTCTTGGGCCATGTTAGCACAAATTTCTACCCTCCAATCTGAGCTGATAAACCTGTTATGACATCGGTAAAAAACTTGGCTAATTAAAGGAGTAGGGCCCCAATTGTCACTAACCAAACCCCTCTACGTTTGGGCTAGTGTTCACTAGCCTCTGGGGGGAGTCCCTAGGAACAATGAAGTGCCTTGATGGCTGATCTATGGTCTGATTTATGCGTTAAAACTAAAAAATCAGCAAGCTGTTTTGTCTTGGACAACATGTGAAAGCGGTCCAAAACAGTGAGAAAATCGATCTTATACGCTTCGAGGGAACCTGCAAGGTTAGCACAATGAAGATAGACTGGAAAGAAGATGAAAACTATTCAAAATGATCGAATTAACCATGATAAACAGTTCAGAAAATGACATATCAGATTATAAATTTACCATAATATTGCCAAGAAAAGAGGTTTGAATGACAAACACACACTTCTTTATTGATAAAGCTTCCAAGAGAGCTGATTGCACAACACTTGACAAGCCTACAACCGATACAATGACTACTTTTCTCAAAGAGGAGCCACTAGACTAAAGAAAGAGAGAAGAGAATGAAAGAGACACTATGCTGCTACTGCAAGAACTGAGGAAATAAGCCAAGGCAAGCCTCCAATATATAGCTAGAGGGGGCACATATCTCAAGGAGGAGGGACGCATGAAGGGGGTAAAAATAGAGTCTAAGTGAGATGACTGAGTGTGAGTGTGAGTTTGAATGCGCATGAGTGAGTGAATGGCGAGTTAAATGAGTGAGAAGAGGGTAAAGTGAGGCGCATGGCATGCATGGGAGGAGGAAATAACAGAGTGTAAGTTTAGAGTGGGTGCATAAGTGCATAGGGGAGATAATTTTAAGAAACTCATGCGACCTCTCCTTCCATCATAAATTGATTATCATATGCTCCAATTTTAGGAATATGCGCTCTAGCCTAGGTGGATGCCACATCACTGCCACATGTCGACTTCGGAGGATGCCACTTGGCAATACATGGACGATGATTGGACCTACTAAATATAGAGGCAGCTAAAAATAGAACCTCTAAAAATAGGTTCCTGATTCTAGTTTTAGAAAAATTGTCCACATACATACTGCCAAAAATAGAAATTCGTCCGAATACCATTGACTTTATACTCATTAATCTCGTTTTTCCACAAGGGTTCTGAATATGCCATCAGAACTATCATGCGGGCCCTGATGCTCAATCTGCTAAAAATAGCACACTGAGTGACATCATCTAGAAAAAGGTCCAAAGGCCTATGGATGCCTCAAGGATCAATACTGCACTCTTAGAATCTGAATTTGGGGCTTGAATCACAACCTTCCAAAAATAGCAAGTTCCTGCATGTTGCCCGGAAAAATGTCATCAGGCCTAGAATCCTGCAAGGACTTATACTGTATGCTCTGAACTGCCCCAAACTGTCAGGAGACCCACTCAAACCGTGCCTCTTAAAAAGTAGCAACACCTGTATACATCTCTCTCTCACAAATGCATGGAAACCAAGTAGACTATGACTCTTGAACTAAGCAACCCTGTACTGATTATGTACCTGCCTCATGTGTGAAACAACCTCCTGCTCAACATAAGTGCGAAAATCCTGGAAAATCTCAGTATGCCAACCAAAGTGCTACATGCTAGCTCTTAACCCTCAAGACTTTCAAGGGTGAAAATCTAGGGGTTAACAAGCCACAAACATCCTCTTTAAAGCTAGTTTTTGTGAAACAATACACTTCAAGTAGATGAAATTGGTGGCAAATTTAATGATGATAGGATGAACAAGCTCCTTGCCTTTTGTGTAAGTCCTCATTATGTTAAGTACACCAGTATGATTTATAAATATATTTGGTTAGGGACGTTGCCTTGTCTACAATTTCTTGGAGTGGTGGACCAATAAAGTTTGCCAATGTCCTCTAACCTAAATCACATGACACGGGGATATGAGATACACATACCTGATATGTAGTGTGTAGACTCCCTGAAATAGGGTACATTATACATATGGTATATATATATATATATATATATCAAATGATCAATTGTTGAATGCTTTATTTTCTCAAACGTGCCTTATAACACATTTGAAACCCTAAATATTTTTAGTGCACCACGTGTCGGACATGTGGGGACATGCAAGTTTTGCATGCCTGACACACATGGGATATGTGTTTGGTACAAGACATGTATCCCATGTGTGTTAGATAGGTGGGACTGCATATCTTGTGTATCCACATGTTCAACATGTGGATATGGGATACATGGGGGGTCTTGGACGTATCCTATTTCTTAGTCTCTAACATGAGCTCTATATAGTGGGCTGCACAAGGGGTCCAAAATATGGTGGGGGCTTCTTATGTCAATAGTCTTCCAGTAGCTACATGGTTGGCTGCATTATCAATGACAACTTTCACATAGTTTTTTATCCCCAACTCTATGATAACTGACTGACAAATTACAAAGAAGTTCAACACTCTTTACCTGGTCAGATGCATCTACAGATTTTAAGAACATGGTGCCATTGGGGCAAGAGAAAAGAAATCTGAATAAGGTTCTATTTCTTCTGTCTGACTGCCTGCCTGACATGATAGTGCAACCAGTTAGTGTCCACGATCCACATATATCTTTCAAACCCTCATCAATGTTTTGAACTGCTTCAACCAATGTATTAGTTCTTAAAAAGTTTCAGAGGAAGGGGCTTTTGAATCTTGGGTGAGAACTGGCACCAACATCTACCATTGCTTGCTAATAGAGGGGTCTTGTCAACATTGAAAGGAATTGTCACACAGTTCCAAAATTTCTCAACTGCCTTCCTCGTCTATTCATGCACATTTTTCTTCCAAGGTAGCTTGGGGGCCAGATTTAGTTACTAGTATGGGGTGCAAAGCAGGCACGCACAGTTATCCCCACTAGGGATAGGACAAGGAATAGGTTGGCCGACAGTTCCACCATCGATTCATGTTGTGCTTAAATGAGTCCCAGGAGTAGGAGCCTCTTGTAGTTTTTCTCCTTCTTCTGAATCAAATGCTACCGGTGTGTTTGAGGGCCCACCAGTTTCCGAGACAATTTTCCGCCTCTTATTATTTGCCTTCTCAATGGCTTATAATGCTAGGTTAGCTTGATGTTGAACATCTTGATTCACTTTTGAACAGGCTGCTACATTACCTCTGAGGGCTTGGGCAATATGATATTCAAACCTGGTGATCCCTCCATCAATTGTTTTTGTCCAAAGATGCATCTCACTTTGTGCCTTTGATTGTATGCTACTATGCAGTAATTCCAGGCACAACTGTTTTCCTTGTCATTTTTCTAGTAAAGGGAGCTGAGAAAAATCTGGAAAAATGCTTCGAAAACCAGCTAAAAAAGTCTGGAAAAATGCTTCTCTAGCTCTGGAAATATGGTGGCCAAAAGTTTCAGCGTAGAAAAAATCAGCTCCGAAAAATTCAACCCATTCTTGCTGAAAATCAAAGTCAGTTGAAAACTGTGCCTTAGCTGCCACTATGAGAATGCTGAAAATCAGTTGAAGATTAACCCCATCTTGGTGAATATCTGCTTAGAGAATCAGCTGAACACTGTGCTGTGGCTGCCCCTGTGAAAGTTTATGGAAGTTTTGAAGACTACGAACATAAAAATGGTGAAAAAATGCAAGGATTGATTGCTATTCGGGTGCTCTAGCTGTGTGTGAAGTGTGGTTCAAGTGTGCTTGATAAATAGAGGATGCTCCAAGCCAGTCACAAAGGCACTGGAAAAATATACAGAAATTTAGGTTCTGGGCAAGTGAATGCCCTTTTATAACTTTGGGATTGAGTTGACTCACTGAGTTTGGGTGAGTCAACTAGTTAGATTCGACCGAGTGCACACAAACCCATTGGGTTTGGGTGTGTACGTGCAAGACATGGCTGGGTTTGGCCAGATCGGGGTTGACTCCAATTGGGTTGAGCCAGACTTTTGAGTAAGGGTCAAACACAACCAGGGATGGTAATTCTGCTATCAGGTAACTTCAATGTGATATAATCCTAGAGTAGATATGAGGCTGTCATTGAAGTGCAGGTATGTGTGGAAGTAGTGATGAAGATGAGTTAGGGGGTCTTTTGACCCAATCCATTTCACCTTCAAGCATGCTTTGTAGATCTCCACTTTGATACCACTATTAATAACCTTCTTAGGGACGTGAGGGGCATTGATGGGAAACTCGAAAGGGGAGGCTTCTTCATATCTAGGTTTATTTATAAGAGGAAAGAAGAATCTCTAGCATACCAACTATTTATGGCATCTTGGCTAGTAAGCTCCATAGATGAGTAGGAAGCTAGGTAAGGATATCTATTATGGTTTGAGTGGAAGTTTTCCATATATTGAATATTGTGCAACATTGAAAATCATGGATTTGTGATCCAAACACACGCTAGTGGAATTAGTGCAACCGCAACAATAACTGTGATGAGTTCAATTAACACATAATGTTTAACAAGTTTTGGTATGAAAATACTAAAGCTAACTCAAATAAGAAATAAATTCATACATTCAACATTAGAACACATGTTGCAATTAATTGGACAACTAAACTCAAAGCTTTTATAAATAAGAATCAAGATAAATCTGGACAATGAGATATGAACAACATCATGCTTTACACCATAGCTATCTATCCTCTACCAACCATCTACAACCAACCACCAACTTGTTTGCAATGTTAGGGTGGTGTATAAATAATCTACCACGGGAATATAGATTGATTCATTTCTCATCTATTCATATCCAAAATTACATGAGAGTAAAAAATTCAAAAAGATGAAGGGGGAAATAGAAGAAGATGATATGCTGTGACAATTGGACTTCTCCCTGTGATTGCCTTCTAATTTCTCCATCCAACTAGTGCACTCATGTTGAATTGGTTTGTGTCTGCGACTAAAGTGCGTGCATCAAGGTAGTGCAACGATCTATATGTGCAATTGAACTTTGGAATTGTGGGATTAGGTTACAGTGTTGGAATTGCACAATTGAAATTTTAGCATGCGTGCGATAGTGCTCCAATTTTTCACTATGATTTGTTTCAAACTTGATCTCTACAATTGTGCATCGTACATAAATCTTCAAATCTAATACAATGACCAAAAGTGCGCATCCATAATTAGACAATTTATTAGGGTGAACTTCTCTTTAGCACGACTCCTCTAGTGATGTACTTAGTCAATATTTGATTCCTTTCGAGATCAAACCTCCTTGCTTAGGAGTTGTTGGTCCCTAACAATTGTCTTGCTAGTCGGCGAAACTTAGCTTGAAACTACTCTGTGGTATACCGCTTACCTACTTGGGGCATATGTCCTTTTAGCTTGAATTGATAAAGTTTAAGGGTTCCTTATCTAGGTGCCTGCTTTTTGCATTGATGAATTGTGTCTGCTTCTAACTCCATGCCAACTTCAATGATAAGGTCTTCAAAAATTGGTACGAATTTTTTTTCTTCATCACCATCCTACTTTGATGGGTCGTAGAGATTTAGGTGATCTGCATTGAAGATTGGATGAATGACCATGTAGGTTGGGATGTCCAACTTGAACGCGTTCTCCAATTTTCTCAATGATGGCATAAGGGCCATATATGAGCAACTTGATCTTCCTATCTTTCTTCCTTAATCTCTCCTTTTGGATATGGGGTGTTTGTCCTTTCAACATGGATTGATACATTTTCAAGGTTACTTTTCTAGTTCCTCACTCTTTGCATTGTTGAATTCTATCTCCTTCTAACTCCATGCCAACTTCAATGACAAGCTCTTCAAAAATCAACTTGACAGGTTGTTCTTCATCACTATCCAACATGGATGGATTGTAGAACTTAAGGTGATATGAGTTGAAGATTGGATGAATGCCCATGTAGGTTGGGGAGTCCAACTTAAACTTGTTCTCTCTAATTTGTTAAATGATGATATAAGGGCCGCATTTGAGCAACTTGATCTTCGTGTCTTTCTCCTTAAAGCTCTCCTTTTGGATATATACCCAAGCTATTGCATGAAATTCATGATCTGTGCGGTCTTGATCATACAAGGCCTTGTGCTTCTACGGACTCTTGTGCAAAGCTTCTCAAACTTGATCATGAATCTTTCGAACGTGGTTACTAAATTCACCAATGAGTTTAAGTTCTTTGATTCTCAAATGAATTAGCCATTCAATACATGTATGGACTTATTTAACAATTACTCAACCAATCGGTCTATGGACTACTCAAATCTAAATCCAACTATTGGTAATAGGCATCTAGTTCATTGTATACAAGTGTCTTCTACAACCTTGTTAACACTAACTTAATCACTATTTAGACTTAATCAAATATTATAAGTACCAATGGTTATTGGAACCATTTAAACTTATCATCCCATCGTTAGATAATAAGAACACATCATTCAACAATTTCGTAGTGATTAGGCATTACCTAACAATCCTTTTAACACTATTCATTATTAGCAAGACAACATCTCAATCAAGGACATGAATTTGTAGTGGAAAAATCCCCAATAGAGGAAAAATCCAATCTCAAAATAGTAGAGTACTTATCTCAGTTTTAGCCAATTATTACAACGATCTAATGCTTGTAGCAACTCTCTGATAGATTAATTGTAGAGAACTATCTATCTTGTCTCCTCTGCTCTATCTATTCTTTCGTCTTTATACATGAGGGTCTCTTACCTATTCAACCTGATGACTAGGCAAGCACCCCTACATAACTTGTTGTGTTGAGAGAAGTGAGGTGCACTCTATATGCTAGTATGGTGTAACATATATAAAAGTATATTACTTAATATACATGCAATACGTTATAACATCATCAATTTATTTTCATCATGAATAGGTGGCTATATCGAAAGGCAAAACTCTTAGATAAAAACCCACCAATGAATATTTGTATCATCGGGTCACTGACCTTGTAAAATCTTCACTTGAACTATAACAAATTACAATATATATTCGTATCCAAAATTACATGAGACTACAAAATTTAGAAATATGAAGGGGCAAAGAGAAGAAGATGATATGTTGTGACTATTGGACTTCTCCCTATGATTGCTTTCTAATTTCATCATCCAACTAGTGCACTCATGTTGAGTTGGTTTGTGTCTGCGACTAAAGTGAGCGCACCAAGGTAGTGCAACGATCTATATGTGCAATTGAACTTTGGAATTGTGTGGTTAGGTTGCAAAGATGTGGGATGTGTTTCCTGATGATATGGGTTTGGACAACAGTGTTGAGTTGGCAATGTCATCATTTATGTTAGTAAGTTAGTAATTTAGTAGTTACTAAGTTAGTACTAGTTGTATGATTGAATTTGTATCATCATCATGTAAATGTTTACAGTTTAATTATTTTGTTTTTGTATGTGTAATTCANNNTTCGTGTCCTGTTTCCGGGGGTCGTCATGCCTGTGTCGGATACTCGTATTTTCGTGTCCTCCGTGTTCCGTGTCAGGTGACTTAGCTTCACACATGCACACAGATATTTTCTGCCCTTCGTACCAGCGTCTCATTAAATAATATTAAAGCTTACAAGGGCTCCCTTACTGGGAAAATGGCCCACTGAGGAAAACACAAATTATAACAAACTTTTCAAACTGCCCTCTGAAGAAAAACCCTTCTTGCTGTAACCTTGCTGTATGGCTGCCCTCCTGAACAACAGTTTTTCTGTACGCCCCCCCCCCCATACAGCCTTGTTGTACGACCACCGTATGGCCTGCTGTACAGCCGCGGCCTGCCATATGGCCCACGGCTGCTGTACAGCCTGCTGCTGGGATGTATGGCCCTCTACTGGCTGCTCCTGCTGCTGGGATGTATGGCCCTCTACTGGCTGCTCCTGCAGCTGTATGGCCCTATACAGCCCCTACTGGACTGTATGGCCCTCCTGCAAACAAATTGGCTGCCCATAAATTTGTACGGCCTGCTGCCCTGCTGGTATGGCCTCCACAAAATCTTCTAGCTGTTGAATTTCTTCCTCTTGCTGCACTACCTGCACTTTCCTCTTTTGGATTGAACAAAAAGTCCTTCTCTTGCTCTAACTATGAGTCATTGACTCCCAACTCTCTCACTTGATCTTTCCCTTCTACCTAGCCTTGCTTTTATAATCTTGAGTTTTGACCGAATCAAACATAACCCTAATCTCCAAAGTGATTGACGGTTGAGATTAAATCTCAACTCATTTGAGATCAAGGGCTAGGATTCATTTAATTCACTAATTCTAATAACCTTGGCATTTCATTAAATTAAACTCACTTTAATTATAAAACACTTTACTTTAATAATTACTTTAATTAAAGTGAATTACTAAGGTTGAAGGCTTTGGACAACTTCTACACGTCTAGACACTTAGACCTGTGCGGAAGTACCTATCTGATGCTACAAACATCAACATGACTGAGAGTAAAAATAACATTGCTGTATTTAGAAGGTAGATTGATGAACAAAATGGATTTGGCATCCTTTTCCTCCACTGTAACTTTTGACTTCTGCTAGCTGTATGATGAGAGATCTCAGATTGCTTATGTGGTTAGAGTCTAGATAGTGACTTTGTCAGACATCTGGAGTCTAAACATCTCAAGCTTTAGAGAAAACTTTGCATTTATCACTTTTGCTCTAAACAGTTTATTCAAATCATTCCAGATTTCCTTGGATGATTTTTCTAGATCTACATGATGCAGCTCAGAATCTGAGAGAGCAAGGCCAACAATAGCTTTGTGTTTATCATTTCTACTCTGCCATTCCAGTAATTTATTTGGATCTGCATATGATTGCTCATTTCCATTTACCATTCCCACAAGTTTTTGTTCATCAGCTACATCTGAATTGTTCTAGGTGTGAAAATTGAGGCCATTAAAATTTTCCAAGGAAGTTTCCATTCTCAAAAATTTCTGTATCTAAACTTTTCTGGAGACTAATAGGAGAATTTTGTATTTTGGAATATACCTCTACCTTTGCAAATTAGGGTTGGTGACTTCTGTATGACAGGCGACAGTGCTACAAGCTGTACAACTTGGCAGCTGGCGAGTGGCAGTACCAAGGCAGAGGCTGGTGGCTTCTGTACAGAATGTGGCAGCTGTATGATGAGATGTCTGCTAGTCCTACACATAAAAAATGTCTTTACCTTTATTCTTGGCGGCCGGCTTCTAATTTGAGAATGATGGTGGCTGCTTCTATTGGCTACGTGGCTCTTGTAGAATGAAAATGGTGGCTACAGCAGTCACATATGTATGGCAGCTTACATATTTGGTCTGGTTTCAAGACAATTAGGCTCTCTTTCATATATGGGTCGATTTCCAACCTGTGGTGACTAAACGCGATGGCTAATCTTCACTCCATGTGATGCAGGTAGCTCTAAACCATCTACAGAAGTGATCTGATCAAGATTGATAAGTATCCAGCGTTCCCATCAAAGTGATCTGCAGCTTTTACTTTCTATGCTGCGCTGATGCCATATTACAAAATGAACTGGACCCCACTCAATAATGAAACCCCAGATAGTGTTGAGGTACATAACCAAACATGACATTATACTATGAAAATATTTCAACACCTTACAGTTGGATTCACCTCTCTTATGTAGTGTTTGAGAGGTGATATTTGTCCAAATACCTAAAATCTAATAATAACTGAAAAACCTATCTTTTATCCTAAGTCACTAAGGTGACTTTATTACACATGTAAACCTTATATTCTAACATTGCTCAATGGCTGTATTCTAAACCTTAAAATTTAGCGCTTTCCATTCTTTGGATGAGTTCTGTGAACACAAAAATGTGTTTTAGACTGTACACAAAACAGTTTCTTGGGAGCAGATAAAACAATTTTCTTGAACTTTTTGCACAGTTGTTTCATAAAAGCCCCAAAGCCATAGACAATGCTGGAAACTCTATCCATACGGTGTAGTGTGTTGCAGTAGAGGTCTACATGGAAAAGTCATGGGTCCTTATTTACCCCTTTATGCAGTGCATGCCCAGGTTTCCTGGTTTTTTCCCCGTTTATACAGGTCCATGTTTTTTGCAACCTTTATACAGTGCATACTATTCATATGGAGGTTGTCCCAAAATGGAACAAATACAGTATAATGTGTTGCAGAAGATTTTGTACACTTCTCTTATCTGAATCGTTTTCACGTTGCCATTTTATATTTGGTTTAAAAGATTAATATCAAACTTTTAATTGAAGAGGTAGCCTTTTTTATTACCCGATTGTTTTAAGAAACTGCAGTCTTGAATGCAGCGCATAAATCAGAACAGACTTCAATCTGTTTGAAACTTACTGTGGCTTTAAAATACAGGGAAAGTTCAGCAGGAACTTGCAGCAAAACTTTTGAATGCACGCCCATGTGGATTCCAGCCTACACATCATCACAAGTTGGGCAATGAGTTTATGCTATTCACAAACTATGATCCAGAGGAGAGGCTTGGTGGGTGGGTGAACTTCAGTTAAACTTGTTTGAAGAAAAAATGTCTTTGTTTGGTGAGTATTTCTCTCTTGATGGAGTGTCTTGCATTTATGGTTTCAACTTGTGGCCAAAAGGACATGTAACTATATACTTTCTATGCATGGGATTGTATTCTCATGCTTATATATTGCAGAGAGTCTATGATTCTTCATAGTGGCGTTGGTATTGTCTTTTCATGCTGTAGCTATGTAGGCTTTCAATTCTTAGAAGACCATTTCATCACTTGAATAGCCAGCGTAAACCTGGGGCACTATAACTGAAAGCTTAATCATGGGTGCTAACTAGGTCTGGGGAAGTATGCATGCTCAATGATTGGACAACATAACTTGAAACTTGCTTTATTATTTGTCTACTCATGTCAAGAAGAGCTATTGAATGTTCCTTGCTTGCTGCAACAATTGAATCTATAAGAGTAACGAAGTTTTGCAATTCCATTCTGGACATTTTTGTGCAGATCCATTTTCAAAAACAGGAGTAGCATTCATCAAGTTTTGGAGTTTGATTTCTCTATAGAGGTTGGAATTACATTGGATTTGTTTTAACTAGCTTCATTCATGCTAAAACTAGAGAATTAGTCATGTCCAACTGACATTACGAGAACTGTCATTCTAGATGGTCATGTGGATGCAAGACTCCCTTATGGCAACACTGTAAATTCTATGTACCTGATAATGTTCTCATGATTGATTGTTGTAGATACACTAATATCCTTCATGATGTTGCTACCCTGTTTTGATACGGTAGCCAGTGGGCTTACGTTCTTAAATTTTTTTTATCAGCCACTTATGGTTTGGATTTTGCAATTGGAAAAATGAGAACCACTGAGTTAACACGAGGAATGAGTATATATAAGTTTTTGTAAATATGGGGAGATACGGACCCCATCTGCTTTAAGGTGAAGCCCTATCAAATTTTGGTAAGCCAACAAGATAGGGTTCTACTCCTGCCAAGGTTTGAACCTAGGTCTATTGTGTGATGACTCCCATCTTAATCACTAGACCACAGCTTGAGTGGTTGAGTGCTTTGAGCTTCATGCAGGAGGTCTTGGGGTTGATTCTCCAGGCTAATTGCCTCTGTTGCTTGCCTCACTCAATGTCATTTTTGGGTCAGGCTTTGTGATCAGTTTCAACAGGCTTGCACTAGGTACCATTTGCAAATGTGGAAAATACCTGGGAATTTCCCTGCAAGGTTTGCCTGGCAGAATATATATATATATATATATATATATATAAACTCTTGAAGATTTCCTTTCCTTAATTACAATTCTCTTAATTTTAATGTTTTCTTTTAGGTCTTATTTAGTGGTTATGACCTTAAACAAATGCCAACCCTACAAATTCTTATAAAAGCTTACAATCATGTCTTMGCCTATTATATCTTTCTTCAYTATGTATTCTGAATAAAATTTCATAGAAGTTAGATTCGTATTATTAAAGGCATGGACTCTGATCACGTCTGGTAAGTGGTGTTATTAATTTACTTTGTAGCTAATGTTAATGTGTAACAGTAATAAAAATATGAAAAATACTACACTAAAAAGTAAAGCATCAACTTTTAAGGAACATTTTATTTTAGTTAATTTATTTTTTATTTTTTATTTTTTAAATATATGTTTCGATACCTCTGCAAGGAGACACCGTTGTATAGTATGTGAGAGATTGATGGGAGTTTTTGAAATACTTGCATAATCGCATACGTCGCAAGAAGTACTCTTTAATGTTTTAACTAACACTACCGGTTCTATACAATGGGAATGTCTGTATTAACGATGATTATCATGGGTACCATATACATGTATGGATGTTTATGCAAATACGATATGGCAAAAATCCATATTTGAAAAAACAAACGACAAAATATGGGAGTATACTCCAAAATCTATATTTGAAAAAATCAAATATGGTTAAATATGGCCAAATATGACTGGAATATGGTCAAATACAACTGATATATATATATATATATATATATATATATATATATATATATATGCAATGATACGTTCACTGTGGGTTTTCTGTATATACGTCGTCCAAATATAGCTGTATCTGTATTTTGGCCATATTTCGGTCACTSAATTCTAGATATAGTGATATGTTGTAATTAATGGTCATTATAGACTACWAGAGTTGAGCAAGTACCTGTTAAAGCATGGGTAAAATGCAACACTAATACACAAGACAAGGACCGTTGAACTAGAATAATATAAGRTAATAGAAGGTAACATCTATTATAGAGTTAGGAGCCTGCTTGTGCTTGAAAATGTCGTTACACATATGTCGGAAAAATCAATGATGCATTTTTCAATTCATTCATCATAACACATACTGAATACATATACATATATTAGGTGGACACATGTTTCCTTTTTCCACAAGGAACGACTCATGTCTTATTACGTCATAATTACAACCTTCTCTTAACATGCCATTAGCTTTGTCCTAACATTACACTTTATATATAATTAACTTTAGAACTTGACACCAATGACTCCTAGGATCTAAGTCTTAAAATAAACAATACATTGTCTAACAAAAACTAGATCATGTAGGATAATATTTATCCACCCTTCATGTAAGATAATATTTATCCACCCTTTTTGCCATGAGATGCTTGGTCAAGTTTATTATTTCTTATTGGGATTTTTAAAGCATTATCTTAATTGTATTGTTCTAACAAATACCAATCAGAATGCTAATTGTTGGAACACTTTTTATTTTTCGAATAATCTGGTCATCAAAGGTCGGAGCCGCCTATTTCTAAGTATTGAGACGATACACCTAAGCCTAAAAAGTCGGATTTCGTGATTTCGTATATATCATGGTCATACATATCTGAACCCTCGATATCCCGACACGCGAAGTGGCGAAGTTGGCTTAAGTTTAATCACGTTTTTTTTAACCTTTAAACACTGATTATCACCGTTGATACATCGTGCTCTCGCGTTTCGGGAGTCACAGCTCGAACGCCCTTCGAATGTCCGACGTGCGAAGTTGCAAGTTTAGTTTAAGATTAAAACTGGTTAATAGCAAGAATAATGACTTTTAAGCCATATTTAATTTTCGTCGCGATTTCGTGAGTTGGCGGTCGTTACCCCAGAAACAACACATTTGTAGCTCTGATCCCCGAAGTTGCGATTTTCGTTAATTAATTGGGGTTAATTAAAAGCTTAAGCCAAATCACAGTTAATCAACCAAATCACAATATCGCGAATTCGGGGTTCGCGGATTCAAAGACTAGGAGTAAAATCATCTGATACTGTGAACTCCGAAAAAGGGGTTAAAGACTAAACACACTTAATAAAAGGTTGAACTGAATTAATTAACACCTTAAACGACCTTCAACCCATACAACCTACGGATTGAGTTTTAAACGTTACTGCGATCCTCCCGAATCACGAATTATCAAACATTTATGGCATTTATTAAGAAATTTAGTGAGGTGATTGATAGTAGGATCCCGTTTTATTTCTAAATCTTTCTATTAAATGATTTAAACGTTCTGTCAGCAAGGACTCGCATAGACTTAAGTACTTGAAGCGAAAAGGTTTCAGTCATTATCTTAGATTTCTTTCTAATTTGCGCAGAGCCAAGTTCACCAATATAACCTCTGTCTGTGTTTCCATTTTCTGTGACAGGGGATCCAATTGCAAGGTTCTACATCATGGCTCCACGA
>JASDQU010738614.1:21-14309 GCA_032191745.1 Picea mariana | reverse complement strand
TGTTAGACGTAAAGCAAGACGCTGTGTGATTCCTTGCTTTTGACCTAGTTGTTAGACGTAAAGCAAGATGATTCCTTGCTTCTGACCTCGTTGTTAGACGTAAAGCAAGATGATGATGTGTTCCTTGCTTCTGACCTAGTTGTTAGACGTAAAGCAAGATGATTCCTTGCTTCTAACCTTGTTGTTAGACGTAAAGCAAGATGATGATGTATACCTTGCTTCTGACCTAGTTGTTAGACGTAAAGCCAGATGTGACTGACACTGAGCTACCAGTTTATCAGCTGTGACATTGAGCCAATGTACTACTGTGATGTGCCAGCCTAGCGCTATGATGAGGTATCATTTTATTGATACATATTGATGTAGATGATGATGGCATTCTTTCGAGAATGATGATGTTGTCGATGAAGAAAACTTTCGATGACTCGTAAAATTGCCAGCCAATGTTCCAAGATGATATTGACGATATTGTCCTCCTGATGCCACTGATGATGCAGACCTCTCTCGCCTGATGTTGTTGAAGAATACCCTTCTTGTTAAGGGGGAGTGTTGAAATAATGTAACTGCAAAGAGTATTCTTATTATTATTTGATAAATTATTTATAGGATTAATCCCCATTGTGGATTAATCATGTCAGTAATTGTATTAGGACCAAATCCCCTTTTGCGGATTGGTCAACAGACAATTATAATAGGCAGAATAAGAAGTCGGCCCCAACAGTTAGTAAGAAGACCCAGAAATATAATAAAGGTGGGTTTACCCACCCAGATTAAGAAGTTGGCCCTGCCAGTGAAGAGACACTTCATACATGCCAAAACTTGTATAAATAAAGGAGGTTAGCGCCTCATTTGAACACAACTCACTTGCTCAGTTTGAGAGACAAGTTCTGATCTGTTACCGGCAAAGGAGAGAGAGAGAAGAGTGGCGCATCTTTTGGAGAGGACTTTCTGTATTGGTTTGAGTCTTCTCTTGACATTGTATTAGCAATTTATGATAAGGAAGTTTTTGCTGGGTTTTCTTCCCCTAGAGGGTTTCCCAGGATAAATGTTGTGTCTCTTGTGAATGTGTATTTCTCAGTGATATTGTTCTTATGTTGCTCTTATCTATTGAAATGCAAAGAACTATAATAATGGCATAAAACATTAACATCCCTTACACCCCTCCTACACATAATGACCCCTCACATAATTGATTCTTCTACATGGCATACTGGCATCATGTAGAATCCATCACCTAGGACTCAATAATCTATTGAGGTCCTCAACACACCTTGATAACATAAATAAACTCTTGAGTGACCATGACATTACAACACTTTACCCATGACCATAATGGTCATTATTCCTACCACATATTATTTTAAAACAAATGGGAAGGAAATGAGTCAAAATTTACCAAGAACAAGAATCAAAGGTTAGCATCTAAATACCCATACTTCATCATGCAATCAATATTTGTTGATTGCATTGTAGAGTTTTTAATGAGGAAGAGAACAAGGGACCAAAGTGTCAATTATTGACAAAATCCTTAAAACGCATGGTATGGAGCTCTGCAAATCTCTATATAAAACCCTTGCTTTCTCTCTTTAGGAACACCTTCATTCTCATAATTAGTTGTATAATTCAATGGTCTTACTTTTCAGATGCTCATCACACAGCCTAATTCTAAGTTTACCAACATAAACTTATGTATTTGGCATCCATGTTGTCGCCCGTGTTGTTGGGCATTTGGCTAGTTTCGTACCAATAGGTGCCCAGTTCGAATACCCTTGTGTGAGGGGGCACTAGTCCACACCAACAGGTTTACTAGGGATGCCATCTAGAAATGTGGAGAAGCATCCCTTGGGTTTCCCCATGAGGTTTTCCTTCAAAAAGAAAAAGATCAAGATAGAGAAGCATCTTTTGTTTCGCTTACCTTTTCTACTAAGAAATCAAAGGTGCATATCATTGCTTTTTCTAGGACTCAAGTTGTTCTCTAACCATCTTTGTTTATTGTCAAAAATAGTAGATTATGAACCTCTTTCTTGCAACCTTTCTTTCCTTAGGAGGTGCCTCAAATGCACAAAAAATAGTGAGGTCAAAGAGTATGATCAAACCACATTTTCCCCACCCCTATCTTTTACATATGGTAGAAGCACCATTGATTCAAAATGGAGATCTAATTTGTTGATGCCCTAGATTGGGGAGATTAGGATCTGGGCATCTCAAAGACATCTTGATTTTGACAAATTCTGGGACATCAATAATCCAAATATTCCTCGCTTGTCGAAGTGGTTGTTAGATTTTTATAAAATTAGTTAACATTAGATTTACCATAGCAATTTAGATCTTCTTTTAACATTCAATAATCATATACTGAAATATAAACAAGCACAGGAAGACACAAAGATTTATACTGGGAAACCCTTCTTCACAAGGGGATAAAACCCAACAAACTTTTCTTTAGAGAGAATATCCTTGACAATACAATATAACCATGAGCAAGCTATATCCACTAGAGAAAACCAACAAAGAAGAATCCCAACAATATGTACTTATCTTCACAAGAGATAACCCAACAATATAGTTGTAGCAAACCCTAGCCAGAGCGTTAGAGTATCTGGCCTCCACCAACGTACCACCAAGACAATAGAGATAAACCCTAGCGAGGGTTATGAGGAAACCTTATCCAACTTGCACCCTTCTTCCTTCCTTCTTCGCTAGACTGATGCAATTGTTGCTCTCCACTAAACTTGCGCTATGGATGAGTGAATGTGTGTGACAAATGAGGAAGGCATCGCCTTTATTTATACTGGACTAGGCAGGTATCTTTCCAAACAAGTGTCTCTTCAAGTACGGCAAACTTGTCTTCTGGAAATTACATTTTCACTTTGTCTTTTTCTTGTGGGGCCGACTTTATTTCTGGAGCATTATTTTTCTTCTTTAATATTATTCTGTGGGGCCTACTTCTCTTCTGGGATCTTCTAATTTCTTTCGGGGCTTCTTTGAACTATTTAATGGTTTCCTTTGACTCCTTGACATCTTCATCTCTAAGAAAAGTTGTCCAAGAGGTGAATACCTCCTGTTGTCATCCTTATACACACTTGTAAACGTGAGCTAAGTCCTGCTCACTTAGTGTGTCCTTGGAGGCACAATGCCCAGGTTCAAAGCCCACGCTATCACTTTGGCTTGAACCTCTTTCGTCTAGGCTTACTCCTAGGGAAGCCAAGGGGGGTAGACCCTAGTTACTAGATAGGATTAACATTATGTTCTAGGAGTTGGTTTTAATTAGTTACCAGGTTGGGGGGAAGACCAACCTATGATGCAAAGGCAACAATGCAAGATGCAACTATCTATTTATGTCAAGCAAGCCCTTCCCTAAGTCAACTAAGACTAGTGCCTATGGTTGGGCAAAGGGGTCAACTAATGCTTGAGGGATTAATTACAAAAGATTTACAAATACTTACAACCAATACTAAATGATAGATATACAACAATATCAAAATAGGAGATGTATAATAAGATACAAAATTACATAAGAAACAAGCTAACCATATGTTTTAATGTGCAGTAATTAAAAGATATCAAAGCATGAACATCATCAACACATTAAAGCCAAGCATTCCCCAATAGCACTTACTCTATTGGACTGTTTTTCAATGGCAACATCAACACTCAAGACCCAACAAGATGATGCCTCCAAATGGGATGCGCTATCTCTTGAGGGATCACACCATAAAGAACACTTAACAAAAGATTTGAAAGCTTTAAAGAACAAGTGTTCCACAATACTCAAAAATAACACTTAGTTAATCATTCAACAAAGCAAAAGAAATGTTACTTGCATGTAAGATTGAAAAAGAGTTACGCTTGCAAGTATTGAACCATAAGATGTACCAATGTAGCTAAGTTGTTTAAGTGCTTAGTGAATTAAGGGTTACTTAAAACATTTAAAGTTTGAATTGCCCTAACTAAGTGTCCAACCAAAATCCTCCTCCCCCAATTACCAAATGGTTGATGGATGCTCAAGAAGTGAGGCAACAATGCCTACCCTAGATTCACAGGTCAACCCTAAAGATCTGAGTACTCCTCTAAAGGACGTCGCGCGACGTGAGACCGTCCCCTGCCTAGCACCTTCCGTTGCCTTCCTCAAACCTCGTTTTAGATGGTGAAAATGGAGAATTTGGGTGTCCTATTAAATCTAATATATTATTATGCCTATGGACTAAGTATTTTAAGGTGTTTGAGAGTGTTTAAGTGACTTTTACTTGCCCAAAATCAATGAATTGAACCCAAAACTGAAACTTTAATCAACTCAAAAGATGTGTTATAGATCATAAAATTTAAGCATGTAGACACATATGAATCATGTAAAAGAAAGCTGAAATAAAAGAGCTACTCCATCATCATTTACTTAACCATAAACATGTGCAAGCTTGTATGAAAAGAATGCTATGAAAGGGCAAGACCAATTTGCCAAAGAAAGAAGAAAATGCTTTAGCTCATCACCACTTACCATGAGTGTTATTGCATTAAGAAAAAAAGTGCTAAGAGATGAAAAGTACTTGCTGAAATAAGAGTGTGTCCCTACACCATAAACATGCCCCACATATACTTCAAACTTAGATGATGGCAAATGGCCTTAAAGATAAGTTATTTGCAAGTTAAAAGGATTATTTCTTAAACCACCATCATTGCATTAAACCATGTGATATTGCATTAGAACATGTGTTATGAAACTTGAAAGATTATAGCATGTAAGTAAGATTATGCCCCAAGGGCTTAAGCTAAGATTAGTTATGTGAATGTGAGATCTATGTTAGAATTAGGGTAGTAAAGCAGAACAAAAGCATCTTTTTATTTTTCAATGAGGATGTCACTTAGATCTGATATCTAGTAAACAACTCTACACTATTTGAACAGAAAAATGAGTAAGTGTGCTCAGATCTAAGATAGTAGAGTCATTTAGTTAAAGGGTAGATCTAGAGTAAACATTAGTTCAGATCCAGAAGATCCCACCTTATATCGGCAGATCATTGACTTATCTCGTACATACAAGACTAGACATCTGTTATGCTGTAAATGCTCTCTGCCAGTTCATGTGTGAACCGAAGCATTTACACAAGCATATTCTGAGATATGTTTCCAGTGGAGGTGTAATGCTCCATGTTTTTACAGATTCAGTTTGGATGGGCAATACAGTGAATCGGAAGAGCACTTCCGGAGTTTTGCTTCAATTTGGGTTTAGAAATGATTCATTGATCCAGCAGGAAACTGGGCTCCATAGCCCAAAGCACTGAAGAGTCAGAATACCTTGCTGCAAGCTAAAAAGCAGTGTGGCTTAGGAAGCTACTCTTCGACTTGTTCAGTTCAGAGCTTGAACCCACAGTCATTCACTATGATAATCAGATCTGTGTAAAGCTCATCCAGAATTCAGTGTTTCACGACAGATCAAAACACATTGAGATGAGATATTACCATGTCCGGTACATGGTTCAAAAGAACGTTCTCAGCATTCAGTATGTTCCGATAGCTTAACAGACAACAGATATTTTTCACCAAGCCATTGTTCCTGACAAAGTTTGTATACTTTCGTGACAAGCTTGGTATAGCCGAGAATGCCTCTTTTGCTGAGAGGGAGTGTTAAATTTAAAGCAGCTACAAGAGCCATTCTCCGGGAGGATGGCAAAGACCCTAGCTGAGATCTAGGGCCCCCAAGTGCACCCCTGGGGTTTCTTGGTCTGGGACCAAACAGTCAGTGCCATGGCAAAAGACCCTTGTAAGGGCCCCCAGTATATGACTGGGGTTCTTAGTCTGAGACTAAGCAGCTAAAGCCCCTAGATATGTCTAGGGCCCCTGGAAATGTCCAGGGTACCCATGCCTAAGGCATGGGTTGAACCATGGTCTTGTACCATGGTGGAAAAGACCCCTGAGGGGGCCCCCAGTAGATGACTGGGGTTCTTGGTCTGGTACCAAGTAGTAAAGACCCCTGAGAGAGCCCCTAGTAGAGGATTGGGGTTCTTGGTCTAGGACCAAGCAGTTAAAGCCCCTAGATAAGTCTAAGGCCCCTGTACATGGTCCAGGGTACCCATGCCTAGGGCATGGGTTGATCCTTGGTCTTGGACCTTGGTGGCTAAGACCCCAGAAAAAGTTCTGGGGCTACTTGATCCTCGATCAAGTATTTTGTTGGTGTATGACCTTCCTGAAGAAGGACATGACCACATGAGGGATAAGTCCCATATGCAATGATGATAAAGTAATAAGATCACCATGAATATGAATGAACGAGTATTGCCACCTTGTAAACCCTACTAAACCCTCTTCACCCTTGCTTGTACTTATTTGGGGTTTTTGTTTATTTTGGTTTTAAGGGTTATTGGCTTTAGGGACTATTAATTAAATGATTTAATTTATAACATATTTAATTAATATTTATATTAATTGAATATGTTAATTTTCTAAATATCATTTTTAATTATTATCCTTACCTTAACCCCTAGCCTAACTCCTAGGTTTATAACCCCTAGCCTAAAGTATAAAAAGAGATCTACCCTCCTCTTTTTAACATACATTATTATTGTTGCTTCTATTGTTGCTGCGACCCTCCCTTAGAAGTTGTCTCTGAGGCTGCTGCAGCCTCTCCTTTGAGGTTTGTCCTTCCTTGCTGATGTAGGGTGGCAACTAGTGCGGCCCTCCTTCCTTCCTGCTGTAGGGTGAACAAATCCTCTCCTTGTTGTGGCTCTTTCTCTGTTGTGGCTAAGTTTATAAGGGTGCGGCTCTCCTTTTCTCTGCTGTGTGGTGAGCCTATTGGCTGCGGCCTTTCCATTCTCTATTGTGGCTGAGTGTTATAGGGTGCGGCCTCCTTCCTGTACTGTGGGCTGATTTTAAGGGTGCGGCTCTCCTTTTCTCTGCTATGTGGTGAGCCTATTGGCTGCGACCTTTCCATTCTCTGTTGTGGCTAAGTGTTATAGGGTGTGGCCTCCTTCCTATACTGTGGGCTGAGTTTAAGGGTGCGACTCTCCTTTTCTTTGCTGTGTGGTAAGCCTACAAGTTGCGGCCTCCTATTCTTTGTTGTGGTAAGCCTATAGGGTGCAGGTTCCTATCTCCTGTTGCAATGTGGGTCTATCCACATTTTTCAGTGTAAGGTTTTGAATATTCTAAGTCTCTTTTGAGGGTTTGTGCTTGTGATGTATTTTTGGTTTAATCCCTTTTTGGTGGCAAGAAAGTTTTTCATACCTTGGAAAGAGATCCAACCTATATGGTGGATCTATGACCTAGACTTTACCTGAGCATAATAACAATTGGTTCTTCATCCTTCTAGTTGGATGTGACTTCTTCAGAGGTAAGATTCAGGACAAGGTAAGCTAACTATTCATCCTTTTCAGATCTGGAATTTTTGTTTTGAGTTCAATACAGTTTGATCTATCTAGATCTATGTTTCAGCATTAACATTTAATGGATCAAAACGATATATTGAGTTCATTTGTTTTCTGTAGTATGATCTATTAATCAGATCTGTAGAGATCTGAACTGTATGTTGAGGTTACCTCTTGTTTCTATAGTTGTGATTTACTGTTCATGATCAGTTAGTTTAGATCTGTAGATCTGTATAAAGTTTAAGTCCAGTATTGAGGATCAAAACTAATGTTTACTCTAGATCTACCCTTTAACTAAATGACTCTGCTATCTTAGATGTGAGCACACTTACTCATTTTTTTGTTCAAAGAGTGTAGAGTTGTTTACTAGATATCAGATCTAAGTGACATCCTCATTGAAAAATAAAAAAGATACTTTTGTTCTGCTTTACTACCCTAATTCTAACAATCTACTTCTAGAGGATTTTTAACCATGTGAGCAAAAACAAATCATAAACACATTACTAACCTAGCCATACGATATTGGGGATGTCTCACCCAAGGTATAGGCAAACATGAGATAAATGACTTGAAAGAAAAGAAAGGAACTAACCACTCACAATGGCACAAGGTGTAGGCAAGCCAACCTTTGTTGTGCCAAAGAGGGTTTGGAAGCAAGAGAATGACTTGAGAAATGCTAGAAAGAGAAGGAAAATGATGACTTTTCGTTACCCAATCAATGGAGAAGTTCTTGAAGTGTTGTATGACCGAAAGTGGGCAACATAACCCTTATACCTTGTAAGAACCTGCAAAAATAAGCAAGTTATTGCTTGTTGGAAATGCTACACAACACACCAAAAGTTAAGAAAAATTTATGTTTTTATGCAGAAATTTTTCACATACAAGTATCCCAATAAAAGTAGATTTAATGTGACCTATCTATGATTGTTAGCAAACTGAAATATGGAAATAATGAGCAAAGAAATCAAATCTAAAAATAAATGGAGTTTTAGGTAGATTTTAAGAGTAGACTCTTCCTTGAGGCTAGCCCAATAAAACCCTAGAGGTAAGCCTGCAAAAGTTGTGAGAAAAGCTACAAAAATAGATAGAATGTGAGTAGATTTAGATGGTAAAACAAAATACTTTGAAATACCCAAATAAACACTTCACTAGATCTATGATAATACTACCACAAATCTATCCAAACAAAATACTTTGCTTGGAGCTTCTACTCTAGATCTATAAACTTGAAGCAAGAATGAGAGAAGAATAGAACAAGATCACCTCAATAGTAGCAAGAAGCAACAAGAATACTTTTTGTTTCTTCAAATCCTCCAAAGCCTTTTTATTACTCAAGAGGGGAGTCTTGTAGCAACATATTGCTCCAACACTCTCAAGACCAAAATGGAAAGGAAGCAGGATGAACAAGAGAGAGAGAGAGATGAGAGGAAAATCCAGTAGCATAACAATAGCTCAAGATATGGTATCAAATGAGTGAGGGGGGGAGGGGCGGCGGGGGTCTATTTATACTTGGGAAGACAAAGCTACCCCTCTTGGATGAGTTACAAGTGTCACACATCAAAGAAAAGTCACTTTTAGGGTTTTGGTAAGTTAGGGTTTTGGCATGGATGGATGAAGTGGAAATGAGTTGGAGTGAGTTGGCAAGGCTTTGATAAGTGAAATGATGAGTTGTAGGGTGTAGGGAGGCACACCAAGGGATATAATAAGTCTCCCATTAATTTTTTTATTATTTTTCACTTTTTGGAGACTTTCTAGAAGGGAGGCACACTACTCTAGGAAAAGTGACGTTTTTGCTTAATGGCTAGGTGAGAGGGTGATGTGAGGGTTGGAAAAGGTTAGGAAAAATCTCTCACACTTTTCTATCATTACTTTACCCCATTTGCTCAAAATTACAAAAATGACATTTTTCCTATGTCATGATTTAGCAAATAAAATTGTTGTTTTGACTGATTGAGACTCCTGGTGGGCAAACACCTAGCAAAAGTTGTCCGACTAAGCTGAAACTTGGTCCAAGGGTGTAGGGGGTCTCATTTCATTTCTTTTGAGCACAAATACCCCTATCAAAAACCCAAGGACCTAGTTTTTACAATATTTGCTCAAAAACAATTAACTAATTAAATAATTAAACCTTCAACCTTAGGAAAATTTAATTAATTAAAAAAACCTATCTAGACTCGATAGAATTCTGCGAAACTTTCTAAGATGTCATACATGGTCATTTACATCATTCCTAAACAACAGCTACCAGAAGATAACCCCATTAGAACGTCTTTCACCACTTTGGAGGAATTATTGCTAGTGGGAGGGAAAAACTCAAGGAAAATTAATAAGGCTGAAAAGCCCAATTAATAACCTGAGGATAAAAAACCCTCAATGAAAGGAACTCCCATAATGAAGAAATCCCAAGGTAACTAACCTAACTATGACCCATGCAGACCTATTACATTATTAACCCACGCAGGGGTGCGGAAATTCCGTTTACAAAAATTTGTGCTGGAGGCATAAATTGCCCAGTAGAACCAAACTGTCTTCGACAAATTAGCATATGATGATGCATCTCTTCATGGCACATGGAGTTGACCCCCTAGTTGAATAGGCGGTCAACATCTAGCTCCACATGGGGACGTGTGTTCGATCTTCTCACATGGGACGGAGAGCATACGAGAATCCAGCATCTACAAAAAGGTGCTCACTAATATCCAACATAAGCATACATATATATAATGAAATAAATAAATGCTATAAACAACATCTACATAATGAAATAACTAAAGTACAACATCATAACTACAAAATGAATCTATGATACAGAAATAAATCTAAGTACATAATAACATAATGAATGAATCTACCCCTTCCCAAGTTTTATCAACTTGGAATTTTTTGTGAGGAAGAACCAGCCAAGAACCATGCTCCTTCCTCTATCCAACCAAACACTGGGATATGACAAGCCGTGTAATCTTTTGATATTTTGTTGCTCATGACTGTCATGGTGGAAGGCCAACCAATACTCATAATGATATGACATTGATAAACTTAAGTCGCCTTCCTTTTCCTCATAATTATGCATTAATTCATCTTTTGGTTGAAATGTTGAAAATGAACATGTCAAAGGAACCACTGCACTGTCTTCCTCAAGGTCTTCAAGGTTATCCTCCAAAGAGATTGGTTCCTCAGGAGGAGGGTGGGGAATTGAATTATCTAGATATTCAATATTTTCAAGTTCAAATTCCTTAATCTCCTCAAAATCAGTGACTAGCTCATCCATGGATTCATCCAGAATTTTTCCATGAACTTCCTTATCTTTTTTATTGTCAAGCTCAAGTTCAAGGGGGGTCGGATATTCAATATAAGTCTCTGTAAACTCACCTTCCATGATTTCTAATTGATCTTCCATGGCCATAAATTGTTCATTCATGGCTTCACATTGTTCTTCATCGGAAAACTGCATGTTTTGAATTACTTCTTTAACCTCCTCAATCGAATCTGGTGGAGAATCAACCACTCTGTCTGAATTAGTTGTTTTAATAGCTAGAAGATTCTCCATCTTCCATTTGCCCATAAAATCATCAACCAATTCAACATAAATTTCATCCTGATCATCCCCAAATCTTTCCAAAAAGTCATGCAGAAAATCACGTATGGTCGTATCTCATTATCTTCATGAAGAAGAAACCAATGACCAGCATATCCGTCATCCACCAAAAGAGTCCAGGAAAACAATCGCATAAGAGCATCCTCACAAATAAGTGAATCGTCCCAATCATCAATTAATTACCCAAAGGCCTTGACATGAACACAAGCATCATCACCATATTGAAATTTAAGCACCTTGTCAAGAACATCTTCAAGTATATCATTAGGATAACCAATTATTTCTGAGAAATCAAAAGGTTTCAAGAGATAGCTCATTGAATAAGAAACAACCTGGGACCCAAAAGATTACTAAGGATCCAACAAGAAGAAAGACTAGCTAGCTTCATCCAAAAACCTTTCCAAGTTCAAGGATGAAGCAAAACAAGCCATGAATTCCTCTTTGAAAAATACTTCGTCAAATTATTTTAAAGTGGAGTCACCAGATGACCAAGTTTATCAAACAAACAAGAGCATCAGACAAAGGAAAAACAAGAAGGAAAACAAAAGTTAATTTATTAAGTTGGAACAAGAATTGGACAGTAATGAGTGCTTCTCCAAGAATTTCAAGCAGCCCACAAGCATTGCTCCTTGCAGTATACTTGACAGATTTGTTCAATGGAGTCGCCACTTGGAAAGGAAGCAAACAAAAACAACCAATGCAAGTTCAAAAAATTTTAGGGACTAAAGTTTTTATTGTTTAGTTCTTAAAAAATTAAGTTAAGTCGTTTTGACCAAGGATAAATGACTTATCCCTGACAGCGGCACCAAAGATGTTGTCGTCCTTATACACACTTGCAAACGTGAGCTAAGTCCTGCTCACTTAGTGTGTCCTTCGAGGCACAATGCCTAGGTTCAAAGCCCACACTGTCACTTTGGCTTGAACCTCTTCCGTTTAGGCTTACTCCTAGGGAAGCCAAGCGGGGTAGACCCTAGTTACTAGATATGATTAACGTTATGTTCTAGGAATTGGTTTTAATTAGTTACCAGGGTGGGGGGAAGACTAACCTATGATGCAAAGGAAGCAATGCAAGACGCAACTATCTACTTATGTCTAGCAAGCCCTTCCCTAAGTCAACTAAGACCAGTGCCTATGGTTGGGCAAAGGGGTCAACTAATGTTTGAGGGGTTAGTTACAAAAGATTTACAAAGATACTTACAACCAATAATGAATGATAGATATACAACAATATCAAAATAGGAGATGTTTAATAAGATACAAAATTACATAAGAAACAAACTAACCACGTGTTTTAATGTGCAGGAATTAAAGGATATCAAAGCATGAACATCATCAACACATTAAAGCCAAGCATGCCCCAAGAGCACTTACTCTATTGGATTGTTTTTCAATGGCAACATCAACACTCAAGACCCAACAAGATGATGCCTCCAAATGGGATGCGCTATCTCTTGAGGGATCACAACATAAAGAACACTTAACAAAAGATTTGAAAGCTTTAAAGCACAAGTGTTCCACAAAACTCAAAAATGACACTTAGTTAATCATTCCACAAAGCAAAAGAAATGTTACTTTCATGTAAGATTGAAAAAGAGTTACGCTTGCAAGTATTGAACAATAAGATGTACCAATGTAGCTAAGTTATTTAAGTGCTTAGGGAATTAAGGGTTACTTAAAGATTTTAAAGTTTGAATTACCCTAACTAAGTGTCCAACCAAAATCCTCCTCCCCCAATTACCAAATGGTTGTTGGATGCTCAAGAAGTGAGGCAACGAGGCCTACCCTAGCTTCACAGGTCAACCCTAAAGATTTGAGTACTCCCGGAAAGGACGTCGCGCGCCGTGAGACCGTCCCCAGCTTAGCACCTTTCGTTGCCTTCCTCAAACCCCGTTTTAGATGGCGAAGATGGGGAATTTAGGTGTCCTATTAAGTCTAATATATTATTATGCCTACGGACTAAGTATTTTAAGGTGTTTGAGAGTGTTTAAGTGACTTTTACTTGCCCAGAATCAGTGAATTAAACCCAAAACCGAAAATTTAATCAGCTCAAAAGATGTGTTATAGATCATGAAATTTAAGCATGTAGACACATATGAATCATGTAAAAGAAAGCTGAAATAAAAGAGCTACTCCATCATCATTTACTTAACCATAAACATGTGCAAGCTTGTATGAAAAGAATGTTGTGAAAGGGCAAGAATAGCTTGCCAAAGAAAGAAGAAAATGCTTTAGCTCATCACCACTTACCATGAGTGTTATTGCATTAAGAAAAAAAGTGCTAAGAGATGAAAAGTACTTGCTAAAATAAGAGTGTGTCCCTACACCATAAACATGCCCCACATATACTTCAAACTTAGATGATAGCAAATGGCCTTAAAGATAAGTTATTTGCAAGTTAAAATGATTATTTCTTAAACCACCATCCTTGCATTAAACCATGTGATATTGCATTAGAACATGTGTTATAAAACTTGAAAGATTATAGCATGTAAGTAAGATTATGCCCCAAGGGCTTAAGCTAAGATTAGTTATGTGAATGTGAGATCTACTTCTAGAAGATTTTTAACCATGTGAGCATAAGCAAATCATAAACACAGTACTAACTTAGCCATACGATATTGTGGATGTCTCACCCAAGGTGTAGGCAAACATGAAATAAATGACTTGAAAGAAAAGCAAGGAACTAACCACTCACAATAGCACAAGGTGGAGGCAAGCCTACCTTTGTTGTGCTAAAGAGGGTTTGGAAGCAAGAGAGTGACTTTATAAATACTAGAAAGAAAAGGAAAAGGGTGAGTTTTCGTTACCCAATCAATGGAGAAGTTCTTGAGGTGTTGTATGACCGAAAGTGGGCAGCATAACCCTTATACCTTGTAAGAACCTGCAAAAACCAACAAGTTATTGCTTGTTGGAAATGCTACACAACACTAAAAGTTAAGAAAAATTTATGTTTTTCTGCAGAAATTTTTCACATACAAGTATCCCAATAAAATTAGATTTAATGTGACCTGTTATCCCTGATATCTAGGGATAACTAGGAGATCATGTCTCGAGGCCCACATGGTCCTAGACATGGAGTACCGAGAGCAGGAGCTACCTGAGCATGGTCCTGGAGGACCCTTCTTCTTTTTCTCAGCCAGATTTGTCCTGCCAGCAGTACCAGCCTCCATCACTACCGGCGTGGGCTTGCATCAAAAAAGGCTCTTGCTCCATGAGGTAATTGGTCCGAGGTATCATGGTATGTGTCATATTTGATCATTATAACATTCTTATGTATGCATTAGATCTCTTTCACTTTGGATGACTGCTTGGATCTTACACTAATCCACTTGACCACT
>JASDQU010738613.1:90978-102767 GCA_032191745.1 Picea mariana | reverse complement strand
GACACGTGTCGGAACCTGATTGGTACACCTGTCTCCACGTAGACCAATGACGCAGTGCCACGTGGCACCCTGTGAGTGGGCCACGTGGCATTTTTTTTTTTTACCAATCTGAATGTGCCACGTGTCAGGCTCTCATTGGCCCACGTGTGTCACTGCCGTACTGATACGTGTCTTCTTGCCATGCTGCCACGTGTCTCTTCCGTACGCCACCTGTCATCTGCCACGTCATCTGCCACGTCAGCATGCTGACGTCAGCGTGCCACGTGTCACCCTGTGAGTGGTGACACGTGTCACCTCATAATTGTCCGATCGTACGACCAAAACGCCAAATCAGCATGACACGTGTCGCGTCCTGGTGACGCCACGTGTCCTGTACGGAAGCCTCCACGTGTCCTGTACGGCCTGCCACGTGTTGCGTCCTGGTTGGTCCACGTCATCTGTACGGCATGCCACGTGTCACTGTACGAACGTGTCACTGTATGGACATGCCACGTCAGTTGTACGGACTGACACGTGTCTGTACGGACTGTACGGACAGGTACAGTCAGCATCCCAAAATTGGCATGTTTGGCTTTTCGGACAGAAGGCGATATCTTCCTCATACGGACTCCGTTTGCGATAAAAATTATACCACCGGATTCAGGAAGACGAGACGGACGCAATGGCACAGGTTTCGTCTGATTCCGAGCACTTTCATTTTTGAGCATTTTTAAGCCCTATCAGGCCTCTGGATCTGTTTTCAGATCACTTCTCCTTCTAGGTATCAATAAATTCAATTTAAATATATTTGTTCAGCCGACAACTTGTCTAGGGTTTCCTTTAATTCTTTGCTTTCTTTCGGAGGATTCTAGTCTTGTCATAGGTCACAATAGAGGTTCATACCTCCCGAAGCTACCATAATATTAATAGTCACTGCTGCTACTATGTTATTATTTTTTCTTTCCCTTTTGCTTTGACCTTTTGGATGCTTTTAAGGTTGCTTCTTTTATATCTAGATTTTCCTGTTCAGTTATCATTTCATATGTTGTGAAGATTCCATGTAATTCGTCCATGCTTATTGAGTTTAGATCTGATATTTCTTCTAGTGCTGATATCTTAGGGTCAAAAATCATAGGAAGAGATCTTAGTACTTTTTGAACACTTACAAATTCTTTGATTTCTTCTCCCAATCCTATGATTGCATTTATTTTTTCATCAACTTGTGAAATGTAAACTGCAATATTCTCATCTTCCTTCATCTTAAGTTGTTCGAATTGACCTCTATAAGTTTGAAGCTTTGCTTCTTTGACTTTTGAATCTCCTTCATAAATATTTTGAAGTGTGTCCCAAATATCTTTAGAGGATTTACAATGTGAAACTTTGGTAAATACCGTTTCACTAAGACCATTTAGAAGTGCATTTTTGGCTTTGGAATTATTCTGACTGAGCTTCACTTCTTTGTCATTTGTTGGCGAAACTATTGGTGTTGTGTATCTATCTACAATTGATTGCCAAATTTCAAATCCTAGTGCATGTATATATGTTTTCATCCTTATGCTCCAAAATGCATAATTATGTCCATTACACCATGGTATTCCATTTTTATACAAGTTGTTTTTCTCCATGATCTACCTTTCAGTGGTTAAACTGATTTCTAAAGGAACCTTCTCTGATACCAATTGTTGGATTACTAAGAGGGGGGGTCAATCAATAATAGATAAATTCCATTCTTTTTAACCATATAATCCAAGTGTTATATCAGTGTATCATTATCATACAATAACTGTAGAGTAAATAAGAACTGAACAAATGAACAATCATACACATACATAGTACACCAGTGTTTTACGTGGAAACCCAAAGCAGGAGAAAACCACATAATGATTTTTCTTATATGTCATGAAGAATTCGTTCACTGGAAGCACCAACTTCCTTTGTTTTCTAGCTGCAACTGAAAGGAGGATCCAATCCCCTTGTTTCTCAGGATACAACCTGAAGGAAGCTCCAACTCCCCTATTCTATGGCTACAACCAGAAGGAGGCTACAACCCTCTATGTTCTTTGTCTACAACTGGAATGTGGCTACAACCACCCTAATGTATAAGTAGAATGATGGAACCACTGTCACACTATCACTGTGAGATATACTATTGTACAATTGTATCAACATGTACCACTGACCTATATCCAACCTGTACAACTACCCTGTAATCAATATGTACCTAAACTGACTGAACATGTATCAACAAAAATAGAACAGGTACGCAACCGGTAGTGTTGCAACACACGTATGTACCCTCCCTATCTGTTATGCAGCCCGCGTATGATTGCGACCAAACTTTTATGAAACCTACGTATACCTTCTGAGAACTGGGGTTTCATTTCTCTTGAAAACTTCTGACCCTCTGTAACTTCTTTCACATAGATTTGTAACCTGTCACTGTATTCAGACTGTAACTATACCCTGTCCATGCATCCTCATACATAACCTTTACCCAAAGCATATATATCTCTCTCTAGTCAAGTACCATATAGGTGTGTGTAATCATGAACAAGTATAATAACCCTCACATGACCTAGTCATCAAACCCTTTATGATATTCAGCCTCTCAATACATCAGCCACTTCAAAAATACAAGTTCTCAACCATGTACAACAAAAACACTTAGCCATATTCCAAGAAATACAAGATGTTCTTCAACAAGAAGTATCAATGATAAATATACCAGCACTGTATTTATGTAGATCCGACTTATGCACAATATCCCATGCAGCCACTAGTCTCTCTAGGGAGAATCCTCAAATCCCCATAAACATTGTGAATACATCAAAATCCAACTATTCATAGAAATAAGGCATACCTTTTGAATCAATGGGTAGATCTAATGTATCTGAGCACTGTAGACCTTCCAGGGAGTTTGATCTCTGAATTTAGAACCTCTCCAACTTCATCTTCTCAAGTTTCATGGCTTTACCAACATGTATGCACCATATACACAACCAGTCCACATACGCCTCAGTATGTACGCACCCTATACATAGCCAGCCCGCGTACACCTCATAAAACATGGTTTTTTGTATTCGCTGTAATTTTGAGAATTTCGTCGTCAACCCTTCATACTACCTCAGACTTTCGCAACTTCAAATGTATCAATGAGTACTTGCAATAAGCCTCACACAACAAAAGATATTCAATGTGTTCAAGTGTGATTTAATGAGAGAGCCTTGCCTCTTATTTATACTTTCATGTAGCATTATACTTTACTTATCTTAGGGAGTTCTCCATTTAAAATTGTTTCTTTTGCAAACACTTTGACTTTTAGGGGCTTCTATATGACTCATTAGAGTTCTCCAGCTTCATATGGCCATAAATATCTAAACGTGAGGAGTTATGTGAAGTTCCACATACCACCAGAAATGGCATGACAAGGACTATCCATCTAGGATAGTTTCACTAACAAATTCACTAAACTTCATCTCATTATTCCACAATTAAGAATAGGTTCTTTAACCATACTTCTAGGATAACTCAATCCACAAAGCGTCTTCCTGTGAGGGATTTCACCATAAGGGGACCACTTTGGAGTTCATCCATTTGTACTTCTTATCAACCATGACAAGACAATAATGAGTCATATTTACATAAAACAAACTTGGATTCATTACCCAAACATTTGTGCCCATTACCCAAACCTTTGTGCTATCGGGCTTTCTTCAAGGGTTGACATCAATTACAACCAACCTTAATCAACAAAGATTCATTTCTAATTTTGCAGAATTGGTTAAGTTTATCACATCCATGCTAAGAAAGGGAAATGAGGTAAAGTGGACACCTGAATCTCGAAATTCTTTTGATCAAATCAAACAAGCACTAACTAAGGCACTTGTTCTTATCGTCCCTAACTATTCAAAAGAATTTCATATTTTTTCTTTTTCCTCAAATGACACATTGGTTGTTCTTATTCTTCAGAAAAACACAGATGGGATGGAGCAACCCATTTATTTTTTCAGCGGGGCACTAAGGGATGATGAGGTCATGTATGATATTATGGAGAAGCAAGCTTATGATTTGGTTAAATCCCTCAAAGCCTTCAAGGTATATATTTTTCATTCCAAAATTATTTCATATGTCCCATCAACTTCTGTGAAAGAAATATTAATCCAGCCTGACATAAATGGAAAGAGGAGTAAGTGGATTTCCAAAATTTTATATTTTGACCTTGAAATGAAGCCTACTAATTTAGTGAAAGGGAAAGGTTTAACTATGTTTTTAGATGAATCAAATTGTAAATCACTTGGGGTTAATTTCATGAATGCAAATATTGTATATCAGCAGATTGATATTGCTAGCAGTGGCTCACAAATCAGTCCCAAATTGACATAGTGTAATTGGTACAAGGACCTTATACATTTCTTGTAGACATTGAAACCCCTAGTTGGACTTGACAAGATTAAGGTGAGAGCTTTAAAACTCAAAGCAATCATATACTGCATTTTTTATCATGTTTTGTATTGGAAGGATCAAGTTGGGTTCTTCTAAGATGCTTAAACCCAGATGAGGCAAAGAAAACCATGTCTGACTTTCATGATAGCCTATGTGAAGGCCATCATTTTTGGAGGACCGCAACATATTAAATACTCAAAGTTGGGTACTTTTGGCCTAGTCTATTCACTGATGTATGTGCAAATATCAGGGCCTATGATAAATGTCAGAAATTCTCAGGCAAGAAGCAGCTAAAATCTCCTCTAAAGCCCATAATGGTATCTGGTTCTTTCCAGCAATCGGGATTAGATTTCATTGGAGAAATTCATCCATCTTCAAGTGGCCAACATCATTGGATACTGATTGCCACTGATTATTTCACCAAGTGGATAGAATCCATTCCTACAAGAAATGCAACACATAAATAATCATTGGTTTCCTGGAAGACCTTTTGTCAAGGTTTGGATGTACTAACAAGATTATGATTGATAATGCTACATATTTTAAAGATGAACCCCTGGTCAATTTTTGTGAAAAGTTCAGAATCCAACTTCTTCATTCTACTCCTTATTACCCTCAAGGTAATGGTTTGGCAGAGTCCTCTAACAAAATTCTAGTAAAGATCATCAAAAAATTGTTGGAGGACAACAAAAAATATTGGGATTCAAAGATGGAATTTTCTCTATGGGAAGATAGAGTAACCACCAAGAGATCAATTGGTACTACCCCATTTCAGTTGGTCTATGGAACTGAGTCTATTTTTCCTTCTGAACTTGCATTACCTGTGGAAAAAAAAATTCAAGACCAACAAGGAGAGACAGATGATATGAGCAAGAGGATGCATCATCTAGTGGAAGTACAACAGACTAGGGAGCAACTCCTTGATAAAGCACAGAGTCATCAACAGAAGATCAAGCAAGTTTTTGACTAGAAGGTAAAGAAAGAATATTTCCAGCTGGGAGACCTAGTGCTCAAATGGGATGCACAAAGGAAAGACAAGGAAAAACATGGTAAATTCAAAGCCTTGTGGATTGGTACTTTCAATATTTCTAAAGTGTTTCAAAATAACACTTATAAACTACAGAACTTTGAATACTCTGGAATTTCTAGTGGCCCAGTTAATGGGCATTTTATGAAGAAATACTTTTCTTAAAGCCATGAGTGGTTTTCCCTTCCATTGTAAATATCGACTTTAGTTTGTTTTGTTTCTTTTGAATAATGACCCATAGCACTTGGATAAGACACTGAAACTACTTATTCTTGGCAGCTCACAGGGAGCATGTCATCACCTGTGGAGCTAATGTTATCAAATAGATTTTCAAGGGTCAAGAAAATCTTTAGTTTTGATTTTGAGTCATATTTTTATTTTAGGTTATAGGTTTATGTCCCTTTCCCATAGCCATTTTTCATTTTTTTTGGTATGAATAAGTTATGATGAATTTGGCTTCAGTCTGAAGAGTCATTGAGTCACATCTTTTAAAAATTATAAATCATCACCCTGACATGTCACTTTCTCCATGATGTACGTTAACCCATCCTTTTGTCACTTTTTCTTGTTAAAATGTCAAACCCAGTCTGATCTCTACAATGCCGACTCACTAGGAGAGTGTTGGCAGCCATGTTAATCTCTATTTTTATAAGCTGCCTACACAGGGTTTTTAAATTCTCATTACTCGTTGCAACTTTTCTCATTAAACGACACCATTATCCTTCGCTTTTTGCGTACCTGCTTTTCGTTTTGATTTTCACGATTGCAAGCGTGAAAACCCACAGTTGGAATTCATGTCGATTACATCAAAGGGTTAATGTTCATTTGGATTATCATGAAACTAATTGTTTATATGGCCTCAAACACACCATTGGTTACACATGTATCAAAACACCACCCATTTAGCATTTGACTATTGTTAATATGGTTTTGATTTATAAAATATTTGATGCAATGGTTTATTCGACATATTGATTGAATTTTTGGATATGCATATAATGGTTTTTTAACTGTTATGATTTGTATGTACCGTTACACCAAGGTGTCATTCCAAGTACAGCATGATATGATGTTCCTGCATGGCCTCGATCTACACCACTATCCTCGCGCGCATAGCATTAATGCTCCTCCCTAGCATTTCGAGTTGCCTTTGCATTGTGTTGGGGAAGCTCGGGGCAAATGGCTTTGTTTCTATTCTGTCAAACCCTATCGTCAAATACCCTGTCAATTTTGTGTTGTTAGCCATGGCTCTCGCAGTGCGAATTGAACCCAACGGTGTCCGGACTTTGTTATTGTTTGATAATGCCCGAGAATACTTAGAGAGGAATGGTTGGCGGGTCTTTGTTGAGAAGTTTGAGGGTTTTAATCTGGCAGTTGCTCAACAATTCGTTCTAACGTTCGATGGTTGCAGAGCTAAAATTGGAGATGTCCATCTTGAGTTAAACGAAGATTTCATTAGCTCAGCCACTGGTCTGCCAGCCGTGGGACAAAAATGGTTTAAAAACTCAAAGGTTGAGGAGGTTCCCTGGTCACTGTTGTTTACCTCAAGGAAGATTACCAGCTGCAACAAAGGTATGCCTGTTACAACTTTAAAGCCTAGATGGCACGATCTGTTAGCTATTGTCAAGAAGTTTGTTACCTGTGAGGGTAGATATGGTTTGATTTTCTTATATCACTTACGACTGCTCATGAGTTTTATCGATTTTCCCTTAAACATTCCCTATTTTCTCCTTCGAAGTTTATACAAAATGGCAAAGCGTTTTAAAAGGGAGAAAGTTGACTCCAGCCTGTTCCACCATTGTTTGATTAAAATTATTATGGTTCATTAGTTGAATTTAAATGGTGATTGTTGGGACGCTTTCCTGTTAAGGAATGGTTTGGCTAGTACTGAAATAGGACAAGTTGAAAAGTCCGTTGTTACAGAAACCCTCGTCGAGCCTGTCATCCCCCCTCCTTCGCTCTTTCCCTCTGTGGAACCCTCGACCTACCCAGACACTACCCAACCCTCTGCCTGATTCATACCCAAAAGATGTTGGTAAGCATGTTAAAAAGTCTGTAAAGAAAAAGTGTAAAGGTAACAGTGATATCAATTACAAGGGTAGAAGGGTCGTGCATTGGGTTTCATGATGTGCCCGAAATAAACCTAAGGAAAATGTAGACCAAAACCCAATTCTGTTAAGAGAGGATTCTGATTCCGAAATTGAACGGTTTCTAACTGAAGAGTATCCATATTCGTATGGACTTTGCTCGGTTAAACCCTATGATTATGTGATGAACCTCCCACCGTGTCTTAGAAATGACCCTGACTTCCCTGGAATCAAAATCAACAAAGAACCTATGAGTCAAATGGGAAATTCCCCACCTGCTAATACACAGTCTATCTGGCCGCAATGTAATGAATGTCAGTCATGGCTCGATCGGTATTACAGAGACGTGCCTTTGCTTCAGTCTCGGATCAAGTCCTTGGAGGACCAGGTGAATGTGCTAACAAAAGAAAATGATAGATTGCAAAATGTAGCTCAAGATAATGATAAAAGACAAAAAACCACAGGCTCTGTTGTTTTTAAGAACGTGGAAGCGGCCACCGCCATTGTGAATTCGAAAATTGCTTGATTGAAACGAATCCCTGAATCTAAGGTATGGTGTTTTAAAAAAATAATTTTAGCATGATTTTGTCTTTGTTTTCAATTAGAATACATGATTTGTTTGCTCAAATTGCATCTAGTCTATTTTGATTGATTTAATAAAACACGATTCTAGTTATAATTATAACTAGCTACAGAATTGTGAGATTTTGTAGGTAGTTACTAAAATTCGAATTCTTTGTTTTTACAACTAAAATGCAATCTGAAGTCGTGTATTCTTGTGCGTTTATAGGTACATACGATTTCTAAAGAAGATTTGAATTGATAGTGGCATCTTTCAACATGTTATTTCTTTATATGGTTTTAGAATAGGCTGTTACTTTTGATAACAATGAGAATCTGGGAGGTTGTATCCCCCACAATTTTTGGAACAAATTTGATGATTTCCACAGGAAATGTTTTGATCTTGTGGCCTTTATAAATGTATTATTTTGTAAACCAAGGACCATCGCTGCTTGGGAGAAGAAACTATGGATTTATGATTGACAGACTTGAATGAAAGATGATGTTGGTATAGCTTTAGCTTCGATATATCATATTTTTGTTCAAGTTTTGCTTATTTTGATCTGTAATCAAACTGTGACTACTTTAGATATCATGTTTATTATAGATTGATGTGATCAAATTTATATGATGCCCATGTTTTATGTCTCTCATATTATATACATCAATTATCATGTTCCAATTTAACGATCAGAAGGTTAATCTTCTTTATTAAATGAGCAGTTGTATACAAATCTTTACAGCGAGATTTATCTTAATGTGATCACTTGTTAAATTATAAAATTGTTGTTGCTACATCCCTTACATGTTCTGTCATTAGCATTCAATCATTACTACTTCACGTTTACAAGAAGCATTGGTAAGATCTGGTGCGGGTTGGCCTCATCAAAAAGGAAAATTAGATGCTATGCACAGGATGAGTAGGAGATAAGACTTCAGGTCAGTTTGCTAGTTTCATTTTATTAGTTTAATTAATATAAGAATTTCCTGTAGTCCAAATACATTGTATCGATTATTATTTTTAATTCTGAACTAGATAGTTGTCATTTCATTTCTTGTTTATAAAAGTTATAAAAAATCAAAAACACTGAATGATAGCTTCTCTGTCATAAATCAATTCATATATGATTTCGCAGATTTCGATCAAAATTTCCATTTTGTGAATACTGTACATATATTAGAGATTTAATCATATCGATACACTGTACATTTAATAAGTAGAACTACTATTCTATAAATATTAGTTAGTAAATTGTGAATATATTTTAGATTTGTATATAGTTTTCAACAGTTGTTTGTCATTTAGTTAGTTTCTTTAGTTTTTTTTTTTCACTTTCTTAGGACTTAGATCGGCTAACGGAGCCGCTAAACCCGTCGGAGTGGATTAATCTAAATGGCTTGGGTTAAATAGACAACCCCGGACTGGATTCACTCCTCTAGTTGACGAGCGGTCAATTTCGCTCGTCAACAAATGGCGCTAGAAGGAGGGCCTTAAAATTATTAATGGCACGAGGTGGTCGTCAGACTCCTCCACCACCTACTCGCTCACCTATAGTGACTAGAAGTCATTCAAATGACAACATTGTCCCTCAAACAACAACCACATCAAATGACGATCTACGGATCACAGTTGAACCAGTAACTCCAAATCCTACAGGTGGTGACATACAAGAGATTGTCCGCCAATCTCTCATAAGAACACATAGTGCCTTCACCCGTTTAAGACAACCAAACCGACCTTTGGACCAACCATTAGATTTCTCTGATATCAGAGAAAAACTCGGAGGCACTAACCTCACTTTAAACCCTACAGATCCAATCCTCACTCCTGCAGTAGGAGGATCTGGTATACCACCCTCACCACCTCCTTCATCTCCTTCTTCTTCTGGAGAAGAGTCCTTTGACGAAGGAAGTTCCTCATCCTAGCCTTCAACACCATCCACACCTATGGCCAACCAGAACAATCCCACCAGACCTTGGCTCGACCAAGATGCAGTGGCCATACCTGGGCCTCAGCATCCCTTACCCAAACACCCGGAGAAGTGGCTCCCTAAATTTGACCCAGACTCTAAACAGATCGTCGAAGATCACATCAAAAAGTTTATGTTATCCATTAGACTCTGTAGTGTCGAGCATGAAGACATAGTCTATAGATTGTTTCCCTACACCTTTGAGGGCAATGCCTCTACCTGGTACATTTCCCAACAACCCCATACCATCGTGTCATGGGAGAAGTTTGAATCCTATTTTCTTGAGAAGTTTGGAGACGACAAGTCCCTAGAAGTTCTAGTCATGGAGCTTTCTAGTTTAAGAATGAACCCCAAAGAGAAAATAAAATACTTTAATCAAAGATTCTTAACACTAAAGAACCGAATCCCTATGGAATGCCTACCGAGAATCTTATCATAGCATATTATACAAAAGCCTTACATCAAAGCATATCCATTTGGGTAAAGAGATCTAAGAAAGCCAGGTTGTTAGAGGCCTTTGAATAGGCCAGTTAGATTGAGAAATACATCCTCATCTTAAAAGACACTACTAGCAACGAAATAGAGACTAGTTCATCTGCCAAGAAGAAAATTGAAATCCTCCCTAGACCTACCCAAAACAAAGCACAACCGGAAAGCTCAGATCTAGAAAACTTACAAAAAGTCGTTCAAAAACTGTCCAATCAAGTTATAGATTTGAAAAGGACGGCTCAAGAAGCTTATTCGAGCAAAGGGCCTTACAAGCCCTCGTTTAGGAAGCCTTTTCCCACCAACCAACCTAATTCAAATACTGAAGGCCTAAATCTAGAAAGTTTGCAATTCGCTATTCAAATGATTCTAGAAGCACAGGATAACTTGATGCCTCCTGAGATCCCTGAGGAAGTAGCTGAACAAGAGACAGTAGAAGAAGATGAATCCTCTCCAAACATTTTTGGACACTTCTCGGATAGCATTTTTCAAGCTAATTTCGAGACAGTACATCCTTACAATACTAGGAGTAAGACAAAAAACAAGTCTTCTTCTGAAAACACTATGACTTTGCCCCCAAAACAGTCTAAATCAACTGAGACTAAACAGAATTATGTAAACCCAAGCTTAGATTATGATTTGGTTGAAGATCTAAAAAAGTTAAGGGCCAACATTTCTGTTTATGAATTATTAAAATTCCCGTTTCTGTTACAAAAAATGCTACAAAATATTGTAGAGAACAACAAAAATGGCAATCCAAGCAGTAACAAAGGTTTTCAGAACAACCCCAAAGTCCCTCAGAAGACCTCCACCAAGACTACTTCTGATTCTCAGGAGAAAAGATACCTTCCTGTAAATAATGTAACAAATGTAGATAAATTAGTTTTAGAGGCTGCGAGTAAAAAGCAACAAGCTTCCACCATTAGTACTTGCAGAAATGTCCCTCCATTTTTGTTAACTTTTGAAATCTTCAATAGGAACGTGCACAATTGTATGGTAGATTCAGGAGCGTCATCCAACGTAATGCCATGGTCTGTGTGTCAGAAGATTAATGTTGAAGTTCAACCATCCACCTTAAAGATCATCCAGCTTGATCGAACTAGTGTTAAAGTTATAGGTGAATTAAGGAATGTGCTTATACGATTGTCGTCTAACCCTAAAGTTCATCAAGTGATTGATATTATTGTTGTAGATATTCCAGAAGTTTATGGTTTGTTTTTAAGCAGAGACTGGTCA
>JASDQU010738613.1:75187-90897 GCA_032191745.1 Picea mariana | reverse complement strand
TTACCTAAAGTTCACAGTGACAGATTTAAATGATCCCAATGAGCCATTTACACCTTCTGTCGATTCACCCGAAATACAAGGGATGGATACCTTTTTCGGCAATTTCATGGTCGAAACTTCCGCTTTCACTAACCTGGAACAGCGGTCTGAAATTTTGACATATATGCAGCCAACAACTTCCACCCAATGGTCACATGCACCCGACAAAAATCAAATATGGTCTCTTTACTTTGACGGGTCAAAATCGAAGGAAGGAGACGGTATGGGCTGCGTGATTATTGATCCAGCAGGTAACAAAACCCTGATTGCATGTAGGTTAGAGTTTGAATGTACGAACAACACAACAGAATATGAGGCTTTATTGCAAGGCCTCAGGAAAGTATTAGATATGAACGTTCAAAATTTGACTGTCTTTGGTGATTCAGAAATTGTGGTTAGACAGGTAAAAAATTCTATCCACTGTTTATCTCCGCACCTTAAAAGCTACCAATCTGAGGTATGGAATTTGATGAATAAGTTTTCTGCATTTAACATAAATTCTATTCCTAGATTGAATAATTCGGAAGCCAACTTGTTAGCTAATGTAGCTTCGAAACTCTTTCCTGCAGAAGGTTTGTCCCCAAATGTATTCTCTGTCGAACTGTTGTTCAGGCCATCCATCCCTGACAACATCACAAATTGGAGAGTCTTCGATGATGATCAATAGATTATAAGTTTCGTGCATATGGAATAAACTTTCCAGGGTGCAGTAATTAACGAAGGTACTCATGATGAAAATCTTCATGACTTCACAGTAATACCAGATCCGAGATCTCTTGAATCTTCGTCAGACATGGTAAATTCTATCCCTAAATGTGTAGTTAGATTGGAAAAATTTTATGATCTTCATGATAAGTTCAAAAAATCAGTGAACTGTAAAACGAATAGTTCCTCTTTCATGCATGAAAAAGTAAACTTGGGAACTAAAGACAATCCACAGTGCATTAATTTAGGGCTGGGATGTTCTGAACAAGAAAAAGCAACGTATATTAAATTATTTAAGGAATTCAAAGATGTATTTGCTTGGACATACGACGACCTAAAAACCTTTGACCCTAACATCATACAACATGTTATTCCTATGAAACCCCAAACCTTACCTTTTCAACAAAAGTTAAGAAAAATGCATCCAAAACTTGAACCAAATGTCAAGAAGGAATTAAATAAACTCTTGAACTCTAAGATAATCTTCCCAGTTAGGCACACACAATGGGTCTCTAATCTTGTCCCTGTCCGGAAGAAGAGTGGTGAAATCTGACTATGTGTCGATTTATGAAATCTTAATCGAGCATCTGATAAAGACAACTACCCTGTCCCACCCATGGAACAGATCCTTCAACAGATATTTGGTTCTGAAAGATTATCCTTATTGGATGGTTTTTCAGGGTATAACCAAGTCCTGATGTCCCCTCCAGACCAACTTAAAACTACCTTCCGCACTCCATGGGGCACCTACGCTTATAGGAAAATGCCCTTTGGACTCATAAATATCGGTGCCACTTTCCAGAGAGCGATGGACATCGCTTTTCGAGGCTTAGTCAATCAATCTGTTGTAGTTTACCTAGATGACGTTACTGTCTTCTCGAAAAACAAAGCTGATCATCTAGCTCATTTAAGATTTGTTCTACAGCAATGTCGTAAGTACGACATTTCTTTGAATCCTAAAAAATCTATCTTCGTAGTAGAACAAGGTAAGCTCTTAGGATTTATTGTATCAAGCGAAGGGATGATTATCGACCCTGAAAGAACTCAAGTCATTTTGAAACTTCTCCCTCCCTCGTAAAAAAAATCTATGCAATATTTCTTAGTTCAGATAAACTTTGTCAGGAGATTCGTCCCTAGTTTTTCAGAAATGGTGAGACCATTACAAAACCTAATAAAAAATGACGTACAATACCATTGGGGACCTTTAGAAAACCAAGATTTTAATTCAATAAAAAAGGCCATAATAGGCTCTCCTTCTTTGATGAGCCCCGACTTTTCGCAAGACTTCACTCTCTACACATTCGCTTCTGACCGCTCTTACGCCGCTGTCCTAACTCAAAAGAACGCTGAAAACAATGAAGTCCCAATTGCCTTTATGAGCTCAGCCTTCAAAGGTGCAGAACTTAATTACCCAGCAGTAGATCAGCAAGCCTATGTTGTTTTTAAAGCAGTAAAGCACTTCCGATCTTATCTTTTGAAATCTAGGACAAAAATCATTGTCCCTTACCCAGCTGTCAGAAATCTATTAGTACAGAAAGAACTAGGCGAAAAGAGGGAAAATTGGGTCACATCCTTGCAAGAGTATGACATATAAATCACCCCAGCACAAATAGTGAGAGGTCAAGGGTTATGCAAGTTAGTCGCTGACTCAGTTGCAGGACAGCAAGAGGAAAATGATATGTCAAATTCAGGACAGCCCTACCAAAATTTAATTTGCTGTGCACAAAACCCTGTTAGTCCCTAGTATGATGATATAAAATTTTGTCTTGAACATGGGTTAGCCCCCCATCACCTGGATCCCACTAAAAGAAGAGCGCTAAGATTAAAATCTGCTTCCTTTCAGTTGATTAATGGTATTATGTTTCATCAAAATTTTGATGGAGTACTAATGCGCTGTCTTGAGAAAGATGAAGCAGAAAAGGTCTTATTGGAATTGCACGCAGGAGAAGCTGGTGGGAATTTTGGTGGAGATACCACCGCCCATAAAATATTAAGAGCAGGTTACAACTGGCCTACACTTTTTAAAGATTCTCATGCTTTTTGTCGCAAGTGTGTAATTTGTCAAAAAATGTCCGGACGGATACAGAAACCAACCTTCCCTCTGTAGCCTGTTTCAGTAGACTCCCCTTTTCATCAGTGGGGTCTTGATATTATAGGTCCGATCAATCCGCCATCCTCATAGCAGCATATGTTTATCATAACAACCACAGATTACTTCACCAGGTGGTCTGAAGCTGCCCCATTAAAAGCTGTAAATACCAGTCAGGTAATAACCTTCTTGAATTCAAATATTATTACTCGTTTTGGTATCCCTAACTTCTTGGTATTTGATAACGCTTCCTATTTTTCGTCTCTTGAGATGAGTAATTTCTCTCTAGAAAAATATATTAAACTAAAATATTCCACCAGCTACTACCCTCAAGGTAACGGATTAGCAAAATCAACTAATAAAAATATGATCAAAATTATCAAGAGAACGGTATCTGAAAACCATAAAAATTGGCATAATGCACTGTTAAACGCAATCTGGGATGATAGAGTGACTCTGAAAACTGTTGTGGGTAACTCACCCTTCTTTCTCGTTTACGGCAGAGAGACAATTCTGCCACCACATACTCTTCTTCCCTCTCTACAGCTATCGCAGAAAATACAAGAAGAGGACTGCCCCCCTTTGGAGAATCGAATTAACGCGTTGTTAAAATTAGAAGAAGTGAGGGCTCAAGTGAAACGAAAATTGGATCAACATCAACTCGTTGTTAAAAATTGGTTTGATTCCAATTCTGCCTTTGACAGAAATTTTGAGGTGGGTGACCTTGTCTTGAAATGGGACAAACCGCATGAGGGAAAGAGAGAGCATATGAAGTTTCAGAACTTATGGCTAGGACCATTTTTTATTGCTGAGAAATTGGGTCCCAGTTCCTTCCGATTACAGAGTCTAGAGGGACAGCCAAACACCTATCCGGTGAATGGCCAAGCTCTAAAAAGGTATTTCACTTGATGACAATCCTGTGCACACTGTGTAAATATTTTTCTTTTGTTTGCTTTTCATTTTTCTTTGATGTTTTGGCTTTGATTCTTCCCTTATGCTCACCAGTTTTTATTTTGAAACACATACCTGCATCATGAACTGTTTCAGACTAAGAGAAAAAAAAAATTCTCCTCTAAAATGACTGTTGAAGGTTGTTTAAACATCAATTATGATATTTTGCAGCCAGGTTAAAAAAAGCTTTTTGTTTCAAAATTGTTTCTTCAATCTGTAACGGAAGCTTTCATGATCATCCATAAAAATTTCCTCTTACGCTGTCCCTGTTCCTTAAGAGAACAACTCAGAGATGTCTCCCTGCCTTCGAAGGTCGGTTTATAATAAACTGTCTCTAGATATTAATGAAGGAAAGTTAAAAATTCTCTCAAGGTCTGTAATTTATAAAGATGTGTTCAAAAACCAGGATTTTCAGCGTCACCCCGCTCGATTAAATATCTTTAAAACTAAATAAATCTTCAGAGAGCTGTGGGAAGTGATTGTAAACCAGCTGGGATACTGAATAGGTCTGTTGGCAGTGGGTAAATGCATGCATGATGCCAAGATAACTTCGTCGGGGTACTGAACAGGCCTGCTGGCAGTGAAGCAATGTCAGGTATATGAAAATTCTCAGATATGGATTTTTTTTTTTTACCTTAAATGTCCTTCATTCTGATCTGGAACTTCTTGGCAGGATACATATACTAGAGTGGGTTAAATGGCATCCCTGTTGAGGATATGGACGCCTGCTGGAAACAGCGGCTCTGTCAACAGTATTGGAGATTTTAACCTTAATATCATGACTTGCTTTTGTTAAGATTGTCATCAGTTTTAAAATAACAAGCGATCTGAAACTGAAGTTTTTATGATTGATAATGATGTTCAAACAGTTTCTTGGTTGTTTTTGAGTTGGAGTTTTTCTGAAATGGATTCGTTTGGCAGAGATAACTGCTTCTACCAGTGTGTTGCCATTGTTGGCAGCCATGTTAATCTCTATTTTTATAAGCTTGCTACACAGGGTTTTTAATTTCTCATTACTCGTCACAGCTTTTCTCATTAAACGACACCATTATCCTTTGCTTTTTGCGTACCTTCTTTTCGTTTTCATTTTCACAACTGCAAGTGTGAAAACCCACAATTGGAATTCATGTCGATTACATCAAAGGGTTAATGTTCATTTGGATTATCATGAAACTAATTGTTTATATGGCCTCAAACACACCATTGGTTACACATGTATCAAAACACCACCCATTTAGCATTTGACTATTGTTAATATGGTTTTGATTTATAAAATATTTGATGCAATGGTTTATTTGACATATTGATTGAATTTTTGGATATGCATATAATGGTTTTTTAACTGTTATGATTTGTATGTACCGTTACACAAAGGTGTCGTTCCAAGTACAACCCAATATGATGTTCTTGCATGGCCTCGATCTACACCACTATCCTCGCACGCATAGCATTAATGCTCCTCCCTAGAATTTTGAGATTCATTTGCATTGTGTTGGGGAAGCTCAGGGAATATGGCTTTGTTTCTATTCTGTCAAACCCTATCGCCGAATACCCTATTAATTTTTTGTTGTTAGCCATGGCTCTCGTAGTGAGAATTGAACCCAACGGTGTCCAGACTTTGTTATTGTTTGATAATGCCTGAGAAGACTTAGAGAGGAATGGTTGGCGGGTATTTGTTGAGAAGTTTGAGGGTTTTAATCTGGTAGTTGCTCAACAATTCGCGCTAACGTTCGATGGTTGCAGAGCTAAAATTGGAGACGTCCAGCTTGAGTTAAACGAAGATTTCATTAGCTCAGCCATTGGTCTGCCAGCCGTGGGACAAAAATGGTTTAAAATCTCAAAGGTTGAGGAGGTTCCCTGGTCACTGTTGTTTACCTCAGAGAAGATTACCAGTTGCGACAAAGGTATTCCCGTTACAACTTTAAAGCCTAGATGGAACGATCTGTTAGCTATTGTCAAGCAGTTCGTTACCTGTGAGGGTAGATATGATTTGGTTTTCTTATATCACTTACGGCTGCTCATGAGTTTTATCTATTTTCCCTTAAACATGCTCTATTTTCTCCTTCAAAGCTTATACAAAATGGCAAAGCGTTTTAAAAGGGAGAAATCCAACTCCAGCCTGTTCCACCACTGTTTGATTAAAATTATTATGGTTCATCAGTTGAAGTTAAATGGCGATTGTTGGGACGCTTTCCTGTTAAGGAATGGTTTGGCTAGTACTAAAATAGGACAAGTTGACAAGTCCATTGTTACAGAAACCCTTGTCGAGCCTGTCATGCCCCCTCCTTCGCTCTTGCCCTCTGTGGAACCCTCGACCTACCCAGACACTACCCAACTCGACACTCTGCTTGATTCATACCCAAAAGATGTTGGTAATCATGTTAAAAAGTCTGTAAAGAAAAAGTGTAAAGGTAACAGTGATATCAATTACAAGGGTAAAAGGGCCGCGCATTGGGTTTCATGATGTGCCCGAAATAAACCTAAGGAAAATGCAGACCAAAACCCAATTCTGTTAAGCGAGGATTCTGATTCTGAAATTGAACGGTTTCTAACTGAAGAGTATCCATATTCGTATGGACTTTGCTCGGTTAAACCCTATGATTATGTGACGAACCTCCCACCGTGTCTTAGAAACGACCCTGACTTCCCTGGAGTCAAACTCAACAGAGAACCTATGAGTCAAATGGGAAATTCCCCACCTGTTAATACACGGTCTATCCGGCCGCAATGAAATGAATGTCAGTCATGGCTCGATCGGTATTACAGAGACGTGCCTTTGCTTCAGTCTCGGATCAAGTCCTTGGAGGACCAGGTGAATGTGCTAACAAAAGAAAATGACAGATTGCAAAACGTAGCTCAAGCTAATGATAAAATCCAAAAAACCACAGGCTCTGTTGTTTTTAAGAATGTGGAAGCGGCCACTGCCATTGTGAATTCGAAAATTGCTTGATTGAAACGAATCCCTGAATCTGAGGTATGGTGTTTTAAAAAAATATTTTTAGCATGATTTTGTCTCTGTTTTTAATTAGAATACATGATTTGTTTGTTCAAATTGCATCTAGTTTGTTTTGATTGATTTAATAAAACACGATTCTAGTTATAATTATAACTAGCTACAGAATCGTGAGATTCTGTAGCTAGTTACTAAAATTCGAATTCTTTGTTTTTACAGCTAAAATGCAATCTGAAGTCGTGTATTCTTGTGCGTTTACAAGTACATACGATTTCTAAATAAGATTTGAATTGTTGGTGGCATCTTTCAACATGCTATTTCTTTATATGGTTTTAGAATAGGCTGTTACTTTTGATAACAATGAGAATCTGGGAGGTTGTATCCCCCACAATTTTTGGAACAAATTTGATGATTTCCACAGGAAATGTTTTGATCCTGTGGCCTTTATAAATGTATTATTTTGTAAACCAAGGACCATCCCTGCCTGGGAGAAGAAACTATGGATTTATGATTGACAGACTTTAATGAAAGTTGATGTTGGTATAGCTTGAGCTTCGATATATCATATTTTTGTTCAAGTTTTGCTTATTTTGATCTGTAATCAAATTGTGACTACTTTAGATATCATGTTTATTACAGATTGATGTGATCGGATTTATATGAAGCCCATGTTTTATGTCTCTCATATTATATACAGCAATTATCATGTTCCAATTTAATGATCAGAAGGTTAATCTTCTTTATTAAATGAGCAGTTGTATACAAATCTTTACAGTGAGATTTATCTTAATGTGATCATTTGTTAAATTATAAAATTGTTGTTGCTACATCCCTTACATGTTCTGTCATTAGCATTCAATCGTTACTACTTCACGTTTACGAGAAGCATTGGTAAGATTTGGTGCGGGTTGGCCTCATCAAAAAGCAAAATTAGATGCTATGCACAGGACAAATAGGAGATAAGACTTCAGGTCAGTTTGCTAGTTTCATTTTATTAGTTTAATTAATATAAGAATTTCCTGTAGTCCAAATACATTGTATCGATTGTCATTTTTATTTCTCAACTAGATAGCTGCCATTTCATTTCTTGTTTATAAAAGTTAAGAAAAAATCAAAAACATTGAATGATAGCTTCTCTGTCATAAATCAATTCATATATGATTTCGCAGATTTCGATCAAAATTTGCATTTTGTGAATATTGTACATATATTAGAGATTTAATCATATCGATACACTGTACATTTCATAAGTAAAACTACTATTCTATAAATATTAGTTAGTAAACTGTGAATATATTTTAGATTTGTATATAGTTTTCAGCAGTTGTATGTCATTTAGTTAGTTTCTTTAGTTTTGTTTTTTCACTTTCTTAGGACTTAGATCAGCTAACGGAGCCGCTAAACCCATCGGAGTGTATTAATCCAAACGGCTTGGGTTAAATAGAAAACCTCGGACCGGATTCACTCCCCCAGTTGACGAGTGGTCAATTTCGCCCTTCAATAGAGAGTTCGCTTTCAAAAATACATCTTGCATTTATAACCATCATTGCACTTTTGGGTCATGTCAATTGGAGATATTCTTGTTTTCAGAGCTGATTTTTAAACCAATATCCAAGTATTATTGTTATGAATGATTTTAATCATTTTCTCCAAGTGTGCAAATCATCCTCCATATCAGCACTACGAACTGGTTTTATAGACATACATTGCGCACTTTGTTGTGAATTGGTTGCAGAGGATAGTTGGTGGTTAGACCACTTGTAGGCGTTCCTATGCAAATATGAAGGTATCCACATTCATCTCCGAGCTACCAGGTACTCTATGAAATTTTCCACCTTTCTTTAAGGTTTGGAAAGGGGTTAATGGTTGTTTCTCTTTGTGGCTTTGCGAACTGATGATTGGCGTTGCGAAATATCTCATCGATCTGTCAATAAGATCCAAAACTCTCTCCTCGTGCTCTGTATCTTATCCCTTGAATCCATACACATCCCTGGGTTTATTCTACCTTATCTATTAATCCTTTTCATTTGCATTGCTTATCCCACACAGCTTTTCCAAAACCCTTCCCATGGCGCTACGAACTCTGTGCAGTTAACCAGCACTACGAACTCTCTATTCCATCGTCGTTTGCAAAAATGTCTTTTACAAATTCATCAGTTGTTCACACTCCTATTTGATTTGATTATGAATTCAACCCCACTATTATCCAATTTGAGCCCCACTTAGAAGCATTGTCACTATGAGAATTCGGTTTGAACTTTTTCTCATATTTTTCAGTGGTCATTTCCCCTGGTTCTTTGTTTTCGCCTGTGGGTAATTAGTATTGTGATAAAGTCTTCCCAGCTAGTATTAATGGATAATCAAAAAAAGAAGGCTCACAAAGGAGGGGACATTGTGAGGACATAGCCTTATGATATGCATTTGTTTGTTGAAGAACCCCTGATCAAGGAGTTCTTCCAAAGAGTGGGATGCATTAATTTCTGTCAGAAAATGTAGAGGGGGCACCTAGAGGTGGCTAAGAAATTTTCACAGAACTTTGATGGAACCAAGACCAAGGTTGGGATACTGGAATTTGATGTATTTGAAATTACCATATCAGTAGCCACTGAGATACCTAGTACCGGGGAGATATGGTTCAAGACCATGACCTTGAATGTTGCCTTTTCAAGGGAGTTCCTCAAAACATAATACTAAGAAGACAATTTGTCAAAGGGGGTGCCCATAAACCATATGTTGGAGAGTTTTGATAAGATGTTGAAAGTAATTCAAGGATACTTTACATGTGAAGGAGATTTAACATGATCTATAAATACCATATAAGGCTCCTGCTACACTTCACAGGGAAAGATGATATGAATCTTCCTTTCTACTTGTTTTGAAGTATTGGCAAAATGTCTAACAGGGTCCAGGCTAAATCTAAGGCAATTGATACAAGTGTTTTCCATTTAGGACTGATAAAAATGTTGGTGATGGATGAATTAAGAAAGAAAAATATGGAATGGGAATAATTCATTACTTATTCACACTTTCAGCTAAGTATTGCTCCTACCCCATAGTCTAAGGTACAAATCCCTCTTCAGGTTGACCAGACTATACATTCAGGGATGAACAAGAAAAGGAAGAGAAATAGGATTGTTAAAAATTATAAAGCAACAAAGGAACACGAAGAATAAGGATGACCTTCTCATTCTCCACAAAGAGAGGTTTAACCTTTTCTAACTCCTAGTCTAGTAGATCCTTGTTCAACTAGAGCCACGGGTTTGAGAGGAAGAAAGTTGTTGTTCTCTTCACCACCTGTTGCAGACAAGGTCAGGGCTAGAACACATGTTACTAGAGCATCAACAAAACAATCAATCATTGTGAAGGAATTTACAGTGGGAGCTCCAATCCAAAGAAAGGGTAAAAGTGTACCTATTAAGGAACACACTGATATTATAGACATAACTACTCCTCTAGAAAATCCTACCTTTAAGAGGCTCAATAGACAGTTTAAAGAGGCAATGACTGAAATTGATAAACTGGAAAGGGAGGAGTTGGTTGAAAACAATAATCTTAATATATAAAAGGTTTCAGCCTCTCCATAGACAACTTAGAAACTTATACAGACAGAACATAGCCTACCATGTCAAGCAGGAAATTTAGGAACATATTTGGGAACAATCAACTTTTAGGAGACCTAATGGATGAATTTTGAAAACATATTTCTATGGTACAGTATCCTATGAATATAGTTTACAAATCAAGTGGAATCACTCAATCCTGATATCATATAAGAAAGTTATGTCTAAAATACTAACTACTTGTCCTAAATCTGCACTGCTCAATATATGTTTCCTAGTCTGTTCATTGGCATATTTGACCCATCAATTCTTGTTTTTTCTTAAAAAATATTTCTATTGGAGATAGCTACATGAATATACTTTTATTTCCAATCATAATCATTTATATCTATTACAAATGAAAAATGTATACCCAAAACCGTGACTATTAGTTTAGGCTGAAAATAAAAAACAACTTTGTCATACAGCTTGTTCCACAACATGTTTTTCATCTCATTTCATGGCACTTTCAAAACCTATTTATAAGGGATATATCGCTATGAATATATTTCATTTTGGCTTTGGAATCACTTTAATCAGACATCGAGCAAATAAGTTATCAACAAAACACTGTTGGGAAGTTTGAGGTGGCCACCACTCCTCAACAGGTAAAAAATGGATTTTTCTTTGTTTATCATTCTTGGATATGATTTGTATGCACTATTTGTGATTTTTTTTTATATTTATTGAATGAATAAATACTGCACATCTTTATTCTTCCATGATCTCACATTTTATTGCAGGAAAGTGCTTGTTTTTTTGTAGGTCCTAGGAGTATCAAGAAGGTCAATCCATGCATAAGTGATTCTTGAAGACAAAATTTTACGACATACAAAAGGGAGACATTGATTGTTTGCATGTGCCATTATTGGAAGCTCAAATTTATAAAGAGCTTGTTGTAAGGATGCTACTCAAGGAGTGTTGCAATAATGTTGTTGTAACACATTTGTCGCAACTCCCATGTAGTTGTTGCAACTCCCATGTAATTGTTGCAATTCCTTACAACAATTGTTGCAACTCGTCAGGGAAATATTATTCATTGCAACGCCTTACAACAGTTGGTGCAACACCGATGCATTTTCTACAAAACTCTACAACAATTGCTGCAACACTAGAATATGCAACACATAAGCTATGACACATTACAGTTGTTGTTACACCATTTTTGCTACTCGTGTGTTTCTACTCCTGTCTATCAATGGACCAAGAACAAGAAAAATGAAGAATTGGTTTGAATAATAAGTGAATACCAATGTTCTGAAAATCAGGTGTCAATACCCCTGTTACAAATGAATCATTTTTCCTCAATCATCAGTACCATGGTATGTCTGTGCATTTCCTTCCTCTTCAAAATAATTGCATGTTGAAGTTCATGAAGTTCCTTTGATTATGTGGTTTCCCTTGAAGATGCAACAATAAATCTATGACACATTACAGTTGTTGTTACACCATTGTTGCTACTCGTGTGTTGCTACTCATGTCTATCTATGGATCAAGAATAAGACAAATGAAGAATGAGTTTGAATAATAAGTGAAAATCAATATTCTAAAAATCAGGTTCCAATACCCCTATTACAAATGAAACATTTTTCCTCATTCATCAGTACCACGATATGCTTGTGAATTTCCTTCCTCTTCAAAATAATTGCATGTTGAATTTCATGAAGTTCCTTTGATTATGTGGTTTCCCTTGAAGCTTGATATTTTACTTATAATATATATTTGATAACTACTACTATTAAATCACAACTTCAGCCAAATGACTTCCTACTTCATGCTCCGACCATCCCTAACCCATGCGATAAAATGACTAGACCCACTTACAATGTTGAGTCACCTTGTTATCCTATTCCCTTCCTTAATAAATTTGATGGTGAAAACTTGTCTCAGGAACTATCAGACCTTGGAATGCTTGAAAACCAACTTTCTAGTGCACATTCCTGGGGAATAAAAATAATAACAATAATTTAATAAAAATTTGACTCTGAAAACCCTCCACAAATCTTGTTTGAAAATCAACTTGCCGGCAGACAAGGTTTGCAAATGAAATAATAAATAAACAATTTCATCAAGGTTTCTCTCTGAATAAAGATCTCCAAGTTTCGTTGCTCCATCAAAAGGTTGTTATAGATCTCATTCTACTACTCATATTGTGATCCAAAGTTTCAAGTTTCACATTGCTCTTCCCTATGAAGTTTGTTACAATATGGTGGACCATATCAAATCTCTTTCCTCTTAGGATAATTTTGTAAACAATATGGACTTCTTAGTTAAGTGGAAGTATGTTTCATTTTCTTTTATTTAATCTAAAATCATTAGATGTTATGGATTTGCATTTGGAAAATCATTTAGGTTTCTTTCCTACTTCCTCATATTTTTCCATTTCTCGGGGGTGGACAATATCTTCAATTTTGGAGGGGAAACAACATCACCTTTACATTCTATAACATTCCCTCACCATCCTTGTTCAATACCACTCCAACACGCAAACATGAGAAGAAGTACAAGTTTATCTATTGTTGTTCCACAAGAACCAACAATAGAAGGCCTTACTGCTGCTACACAAGAACTGACAATAAGAACAATAAAAGGCCTTGTTGTTACCACACAAGAACCAATAGTTGGAGTAAAAGAAGGCATTGTAGTTGCTCCACAAGAACCAAAAGCAAGTAGATGACAGAGAAAATCCTAAAAAAATGTTGAAAAGAAGAACATGGTTCTCTATTTTTTTCTAATGCCATATCTCTCTTGCCTAGTTCATGAGCATTTTTCAAGTCCACTTAACTTAACCAAAATTAATTCAACAGTAAAGATTGCTTTGAGAAGCATATCTTCCAGTATATTATATCACATTTACAGTATTTCTTTCAAGGAACATATAATATCAATATCAGATTGTCACCCAGAGAGGAGTAGGCTACTCCACAGGAACCTACAACAAAATAAGTTGTTATAGAAGACATCACTACATAAAGATATTCTTGATTTTGGGTGTGTACAACAACATTTTTCATTTTTCAACAGCAAGGAAGTTTAATAATAGAATTTTTCAAGAATTAATGACATAAGGGATCCCTATTGTTGTTACACAAGAACCAGTAATAGGAAGACATATTGGTATTGCACAAGAACCAGTTGTAGGTCACAAAATATCACCATGTCATGATTTATGATCTACTATTGCTACTCATGTTATAACACTAATGTTGTGACTTTGTTTCTTTATATATTAAGTGCAAAAATTTATCTATTTATATATTCATATGTGTGCATCAGATGGTCATGGTTTTTGGTGAGGAGAAATAATCAATGAAGACACGAATGCTTGCAAAATTTTACAGAAAAATAGTTTTTAATTTGAGAGAAAATGGCTAAAGAATATTGTTGCTACTCCTACATCACTCTTGCTACAACTCACCTATAGAAAATTATTTGTTTATATTTCAAGGGATGTGAACCAGATCATTGTGATTTTTTATGGATAAAGACATTAAATTGAGAGAAACGAAACCACCCAAAAAAATCTCCTTAATCTAGAGTATCGTCTGCATGAAATAAGAAAATTTCATATATGTTTCAACTCCTTATACAGGTTTATTGCAACTCCCTATGCATGTTTGTTGCAACTCCATGTGTAGGTTTTTTGCAACTCCATCAAATTTGTTGCAAACTTACTATAATTATTTGAGGATGCTTATGTTGATTTTGAAGGATGGTTCTTGACAACTCATATTAAGCATTGAAGGCAAATGGAAAATGTTCACAAAAAGAAGAAAGGTATGCAGTGGAGAAAGAGAGGTGTCCCTACAATTTGAAAGATACATAGGTACTGTGTTGCATGATGACATGCAACATTTTCGGCTGGGGGGAGATGAAGGGATCCATAAATGACATCTTTTTTATACCATATTTTCCCTACCTTTAACCCCTTTCCATTTACCTAGATCGCATATAAATCCATCATTGTATGGGATTTAGACTTAATGTGTTTCCATTACATTTCTTTAGTACTTGACATGATTTTATGATTAAACATTAGAAAATGATCATATTTGCATCTATCTTTGAGTTAATATGCAAAGATGATGTTCGAGACAAGTTATTGTGTAGAATGTGATATCACCAAAGGATGTATTTTGGTTCCCAAGTTACTGCAACTCAGTTGTTGCAACTCCCATGTAGTTGTTGCAACTCCTTATAGTTGTTGCAACTCTAAACATTGTTGCAACTCTGGAACATTGCTGCAACTTTGAGCATTGTTGATACACTCTAAATATTGTTGCAACTCTGAACATTGCTACAATTTGAGAGCATTGTTGCTGCAACTATGGGTTGGTGATGCAACTCTTGTTCTAGCTCCCACACAGTTGTTGCAACTCCTTACAACAATTGTTGCAACTTTCCAGGAAACTATTTTGTGGTGCAAATCATTGATGCAACTCCTTATAGTAATTGGTGCAACTCGTCTGGAAACTATTTTATGCTACAAATTGTTTTTCTAACTCCTTAGAATAGTTGTTGCAACTCGTCAGGGAACTATTTTGTGCTACAACTCATTGCTACAACAATTACTGCAACTTTCCAGGGAACTATTCTGCAATGCAACTCCCATTGTTGCAACTCCACTTGTGTTGCAACTCGCCTGAACTACAGTTGTTGCAACTCTCATTGTTGCAACTCCACCTGTGTTGCAACTCACATGAAGTACAATTGTTGCAACTCGTCAAGGAAATATTCTACGTTGCAACTCTCGTTGTTACAACTCCCATTGCCACAACTCGTCCAAGGAACCTTGAGCCATCGAAATCGTAAGCCATGTTGTCACATATTTTTCATTTATGGATTTATGCAACAATAATATTAGTCCAAGAAGATCAAAGATACATAAATAATTTTGCAATTCCAAGGCAATTTAAGTTTGAGTGGTTAGCCAAGAATCTTGAAATTTTTGGGCAAAAGATATTGGATTTATTTATTATTTGTTAATTGTTAGCAAAAGATATTGGAAGTTATCTATTGTTTTCTAATTGTTAGAAAAAGATCTTGGATTTATTCATTAATTGCTAATTATTAGGTGGAAACTGTTATTTATTTAGAAAATTGTTGTAACTACTGTGAATTTATTAAAGCCATAAGTGGTTTTATTTAGATATTTGTTATTTCTAGTTTTCATTCAATCTATGTATAAAATATAGCACTATCTCCATTATTAGGGGATGACTCTTATAGCAATATCCAAATGACAATGGAATAATTCATTAAGTTTTTATTTCATTTTTTATAATTGTAGTTTTATCATTTTCATAGTGTTTGATTTAATTAATTAATTAAATTTATTTTCTTTGTATACTTGTAATAGATTGATTTCTTTTTA
>JASDQU010738613.1:65053-75125 GCA_032191745.1 Picea mariana | reverse complement strand
AAGTTTGTTTGATGGATAACGATATGATTTTTGATATATTTGTAGGTAATACTATTCTATATGGATATTACATGTCATGTCATTTCCAATGGTATTTGGAACGTCACATAATTTCTCATGGTTAGAGAGTTATGACCATGTGAAGTTGGAGAACCCTCATGAGTCATGTAGAAGCCCCAAAAAGTCAAAGTAGTCAAAGTGGTTTAAGAGATTTTTAGAAGGTAAATAATAAAGTGAAGTGATGAGTGTACTATAATTTAAAGTGAATACAAAAGAAATGATTTAAATAATAAAGTTCATAGAGAAATTACTAAGTTGACAAGTGGTTAGAAGTGCGTTATCCCTAAAATAAGGAAAGTGGTTTAAGATGGTTAGAAGGTAACCCCTTGAGGTAAAGTGAAGTGATGAGTGTACTATAAGTCAAAGTGGATAAAAAAATGAGTTATTTAAATAATAAATTTAATGGATAAATTACTAATTGGATAAGTGGTTAGAAGTTGGTTAACCCTAAAATAAAGAAAGTGGGTTAAGATGGTTAAAAGGTAACCCCTTGAGGAAGCTACATGAAAGTATAAATAAGAGGCAAAGCTCTCTAATTTTAAATCACACTTGAGAATATTGAATATCTACAGGTGACTGGGGTGACCAAAGGATATCTAAGCCTAATTTCAGAGAGAAGGTGAAGTAAATAAGGCCGAAATTCAAGGGAGGATAAATTCTTTTGATGATGCTTTCTAAGGTATGTTATTTACAGGTCATCTCACCATTTTTGCATTACCTTTTTTTATAGAATGATTCAGACCGTGAAATTTATAGGCCATTGAGAAAAAATATCCAAGTAGCTGTGTTATGAATTTCATATTATGGGTCATTATATTTTTGGAGTTACACTCCGTGGAAAATAGGGTTTTGGCTAGTCCTGAAACTAGTCTAAAACAAGTGTTTCGGGTAAAAACATCATAAATTATTCATAAAAGATTCAAATTAAGTAAGACCAAATGTGTTGCTTAGAATACATTCTTTAGTATTCTGTGTAAAATTTTCAGATTCATACAACAAATATTCTGTGCAGGGCACGCTCTACAAATTTGCTCTCTAGAATAAGCCAGAATTCAACAAGGTATGTCATTTTTGTTATAACTCTTTTTTTGAGAGGTTCCAAGTAGTGACACCTGGAGGAATTTCATAAAACACACTGAATAACATTGAGTACTATTTTCATATCTTTCTTCATTACAAGTACATAGTTATGATTATTTCAAGTTAGGTTTGTTGACTAATCCAAAACTAGTCATGTGAGATTAAAGTAAAGTTTGATGAAATTGCTAGTTTTTTGTTGTTAAAGTTAAGGAAGGTTTGCAGGTATGTGATCACATACACCAGGTCTATTAAAGAGTTACAAATCATATTTGGATGATGAAATTGATGAGGGCTTTTGGTTGAGGTACATGTTGGGTACATGGTTGAGACAAGTAATTGATGAGTTGGCACATACATGAGGTGTATAGTTGATGATATCGATACATATTGATGAGTCATAGTTTATGAGTAGTTTATACATGATTGGTACATACTTGGTACATGGTTGGAGGCACTTGTTAGTAGTCTTGTTGACACATGGTTTATGGATGATGTAGCATACTTGTATTGGTATATTATTAGAAGCACATATTGATCTTGGTGATGATTATGAGTTGTTGTGTTGTTCTTGGTTGATGCACATCTTGGTGATTGATCTTGGTGAGTAGATCTTATTTGGTTGATAATATTGATGAGACAGGTTATTGTGATAGGTTGTTTGAACAGGTTATTTGTACAGGTTTGGTGCATGGTTAATGCACTTGTTCATGGTACAGGTTTGGTGCATGGTCGATGCACTTGTTCATGGTACAGGTTTTGTATAGGTTGGTGCATGGTTGATGCACTTGTTTATGGTACAGGTTGATTATAGGTTGATTGGTACAAGTTTACAACAATATATCTCACAGTAATAGTGTGACAGAGGTTCCATCATTCTACTTGTACATCAGGGCGGTTGGACGAGGCAATGACAGGTGGTTGTAGCCAGAGAACATAAGGGGTTGTAGCCGAAGAACATAAGGGGTTGTAGTCTCCTTCTAGTTGAAACCAGAGAACTGGGGAGTTGGAGCTTCCCTCAGGTTGTAGCCTAAGAAACTAGGGGGTTGGAGTCTCCTTCCAGTTGCAGCTGGAAAACAAAGGAATTTGGTGCTTCCAATGAATGCAGTTCTTCAAGACATATAAGAAAAATCATTTCGTGGTTTTCTCCCACTTTGGGTTTCCACGTAAAACACATCTGTATTGTGTATGTGTATGATTGTCCATTTGTTCATAGCTTATTTACTATACAACTATTGGATGATAATGCTACATTGATATAACACTTGGATTATATGGTTAAAAAGGATTAAATTGCTCTATTATTGATTCACCCCCCCTCTCAGTAATCCAACATTATCAAATAAATATAATATTCTATTTTATTATATAAATAAATAAAAATTCATCATGACATATTTTGTTCAATTCAATAAATACATTTAACCTAAAATGAAATCCATTAATATTAATAGCATTTTCCACACTCCATGGATAGCTATATTCAAAGTATAATCTGAAAACAAAAGTTGATTTCACTCCTAGTTTGTAATACCTATCCACGAGTTATCATAATATTATATTTTATTATATACATAAAAAACTTTCATGATGAGATATTGTTTTCAATTCAATAAATGCATATAACCTAAAATAAAATCCATTAATATTAATCTGACCCAAAAAAAAAAGTATATTTCACTCCTAGTTTGTAATACCTATCCATGAGTTATTATTTTGAGAATAAATTGATTTTGGCTATCATGAAAATAAAATATGGTAACTAATAAGATTTCTCAATTTTCAATTACTGGATTTTCACAGTAAATGATAAAAATGATGAAAGTTAAGTAGGAGTTCATATATTTGCAAGTAACATTATACTATAGATTACTAATAACTTTTTTCCATTTTGTTTGTTGTCACATCCTCATAGTGTGCCTAGTCAAATGTTGCAATCGTACACCACTAGAGGGTGTGCGTCATTGCGACGTTTTTCACGTGGTTGCTTCGAAACATCAAGGATACTTCATCCAGAATACACCTCTTCACATAGAGGATACCTGAAAAGATCCATAAATGACATCTTTTTATACCATATTTTCCCTACCTTTAACCCCTTTCCACTTACCTAGACCGTGTACCAATCCATCATTGTGCGGGATTTAGACTTAATGTGTTTTCATTTCATTTCTTTAGCACTTTGCATGAATTTATGATTAAATATTAGAAAATGATCATATTTGCATTTATCTTTGAGTTAATCTGCAAATACAATGTTCCATACATGCTATTGTGAAGAATGTGATATCGCCACATGATGTATTTTGGTTCCCACTTCTGCATCTACCAGATAGTTGTTGCACCTCCTTATAACAGTCATTGCAACTCTGAAACATTGCTGCAACTTGGGAGCATTGTTGCTAGGACTCTAAGACAGTGATGCAACTCTTGCTACAGCTCCCACGTAGTTGCTACAACTCATTACAACAACAATTTCAACTCACCAAGGAACTATTTTGTTTTGCAACTTATTGTTGCAAATCCTTACAAAAGTTACTACAACTCGCCATGGAACTATTTTATGCTACAACTCCTTACTGCAACTCCTTACAACAGCTGCTACAACTTGTCATAGAACTATTTTGTGTTGCAACTCGCCTAAAGTATAGTTGTTGCAACTCTCATTGATGCAACTTCACCTGTGTTGCAACTCACAAGAAGTACAATTGATGCAACTCGTGAGGCAACTATTATGTGCTACAACTCTCATTGTTGCAACTCTTGTTGTTGCAACTCGTCCAAGGAACCTTTAGCCATTCGAACTATAAGACATGTTGTCACATATTTTTCATTTATGGATTTATGCAACAATAATATTAGTCCAAGAAGATCAAAGATACAAAGATCATTGATCTAGGAGGATCCAGAAATGCTCAAAAATTGATCGTCCCAAATTTTCTAAAAAAAGTAATTCATTGCATAGATCTCAGTGATAGCTTTCCAATGGTGCAAAAATCACCTCAAATAGAGTTTGTATGCAAAATTTATGGCAGTTAAAGTTTTGGCCAAACAAGGTCAAAAGACCAAAAAGGGGTGACACGTGGCACCACTAGAAGGGTTACACATGGAACGACCATACACATATGTACACCTGAGTTCGAAAGGTGACAAAGCAACCATATAAGTACAAGTGGTCCAATCAAATCTCGATGGGTGGCAGTCTCCCATAGGCCTCTCATGGCTATGGTTTATCAAATTTTTTGTGGGTTGAACGTAGTCGAACCCTCGACATCATGCCAAACATTTCCATACTTTACCAATAGGAAAAACCTTATGACTTAACAGTCATATGGAATATAATATATTAAATTTAAGTTAAGGTTTAGTCGACCGGAAAAAGGGGCGAGGGATAAGCCCTTGACCCAAGGTTCATATGGATTACAATGTAACCGACACCCTATATTCATGGGGATAACAAAACATATAAACCAGTTATAACAAAGTTCCAAAAGGGAAGAGGTCCACAGGTTCGAACCCGTTACCTCCTCCTAATTATACTAACGCCTTAACCACTGCACCAAAGGTGCCCTTTATTCCAGAATTCTAGTCAACCTCTAGTTAAGGTTGCCTACAGTTGTGGATGGAGGTTAGGGCTTGAGCTCTATTTAAGTCAACATCAAGATTGGGACATGACACACCAAGTATGATTTTTAGAAATGCATGCCCAAATTATGCATGTGTGCATCAAACTTTGTGCCAAGGAAGGTACCTAGACTTTGGTTTTGCACCACAATGCATGCTAAAGGGTTCCTTGAGGAAAGCATAAGGTGTTTATACTCATTTTTCTCAAAATTTTGAAAGGAATTTGATGGCGCACCATGTTTCTGAGTTTGAGAAACAAGCAAAAAGGTCATTGTAAAAGCAGAAGCATTTGAGCATTAATAAAGCAGTCTCGATTGTAAGCGAACCCGAAGACGTAGCCCAAGTTGGGTGAACTCCGTTAACAAATGTTTGTATGTGATATATTATTGTTGTTCTATTTCACTCAATTATCTTGCAAGTTATTTTTCATTGAAGTGATTTTGGATATATAAGTAAATTCATATGTGTTATGCAAGAAGTCAAACGATCATTATTATTTTGAAATCAAGTTAGATGTTTATGTGTATTAAATATTAACTAACATGTAAGGATTTTTCGGATCAAGTTGGTATCAGAGCTGGTTTTTGACAAGTGTTTGCAAGTGAATTATTACAAGGTCTATATTCAAGCTTGGTAAAGAAAATCTTGCGAGTTATAAGCTCGAGATTCAAAGGAGATTTTGTAAACACAAGATGGTTTCCGAAGGAAAGGAAGGAGAAGATCCTCCTATGAAACCTGAGGAAATTATGGCTACACTTCTCTCAAAGAGGGAAATAATAGATGATTTATATTGAAGAGTCCATAAGACTATGGACAAAGGATCTTTGGTAAAATATGAATGGGGAGACGAAGGTGGTGGACCTTCAAAACCCTCTTCACCATCATCCTCGTCATCATCTTCTTCTGGTGCAAGGAAACATTCTTCACATAAAAAGAATCCCTCTAAGAAGTCTTCACATGCTCGTGATTTTCCTTTATTAAAATTAGATGTAAAGTTTGAACTGCCAATTTATGATGGAGAATTGAACGCAGAGAATTTGGACAACCGATTCAAACAAATTGAAGTATATTGCAAGGTACAAATGATTGTAGATGACATTACAAAGATACAACTAACTACTCTTCATCTGGGCAACACAACCTTGATATGGTGGGAGAGTAAGAAACAAGTTGATCTCATTCAACGGGGTGAATAAATTTCTTCTTGGGATGAATTTACTGTTGCAATAAGAAAATAATTTTATCCATTCGCTTATGTGAAAACTACAATAATAGAATGACAACATCTAAGGCAAGGAAAAGGGAAAAATGTTCAAGTATATACACAAGAATTTAAAAAGAAATCATTATTCTTAGGAATTTAGCTATATACTTGAGAAACTCTTTTGAAATATATTGGTGGTATGCAGTCATATCTTCGACAAACTATATTGATGTTTAACCTTACTAATATTGATGAAGTGTCAATACAAGAGACTCATCTGGAAGATAGAAAGGGAAATCTTGTGATTGAGGATAAGAAGCCACACAAGTTCGAGAATAAATCGAAAGGAAGATGGAAGAGTAAGAAATCAGCTACAGTAAAGAAAGTTGAAGAGAAACCTACATGTTCTCGCTGCAAAAGGAAGGGACATGAGGAATCATAGTGTTGGACACTGCATCCAGAGTTACGACCAAAAAATTTCCAGGATAAGGGGAAACAAAAGACTGTTGCATCATTCTACAAGATATGGGATCAGATTTAGGTGAAGAAACTAAGATCATGGAAATGGGAAGAAAATGTATATCTATTACTAATATTTCGGTTCAATCTGCTAAATTGGAAAGTGTTATTGATCAAAAGAAACGGAGTGATATTTTTCATGTTAGATTTATAGTGAGGCATACAAAGATAGATACTTTGTTTGACAGTGGATCTCAACTTAATCTAATATATGAAGAAATTGTTAAGAAGTTGGGTTTGAAAACAACACCTCATGTTAAACCATGTCCATTATGTTGGGTGTGTGACTATGCTAAGTTGCAAGTGACAAAGCAGTGTAAAATCTGATTTACAATTACATCTAAGTTCTTTGATCAGGTTGAGTTAGATGTGATGCCACTTGACATTTGCAGCATTGTCTTGGGAAGTTCATATTTATTTGACAAGAAAGATATATTTTATCGTGAAAACAACAAATATCCTCTTTTCAATAATGAGATTAAGTATATTGTCAGAGCTCATTGTATCAAAACTAATGTTTCTTTAGTGAGAACATGGAAAATGAAGAGACTCGTGTTGATGATAAAAATCGAAAGAGGATTTTACCTGCAAAGTGTTGCTAAGGCCTATTATTATAAGCTATTGATATATATAATACTAGTAGGTGGGACCCCCTTGTAGATTGGGAGATAAAATCCGGTTCTTATTTGATGTTTATGTTGTTGTTCGACACTGCTTACAAGGTTCTACATGATTGATGATTTCTTGGTTTTATTTGTGACATAATAACAGATGGAAAATGTGTATTATGTGTTATTCTAATTGCTCTAAGATCTAAATTCCATATTGTGTGAATGACCTATATCCATTTTTATCACTTTGTTATTTAGCGCTATGATCAGTTACATGTTGCACCTGCACAAGACACATGTTAGTAATATGAAATAAGATCAAGTGAAAAGAGCCATATGGAAAAAATCTAAGGAAGAAATTAAACTATGCTACTATGCTACACTACATGCATTAAAATTTAAGGATTGTTGTTAGTCCTAGCTAACATGGTTAGTGGCTACACGATTTATTGAGTTATATGGAGATACATGTGATATGCATTATGGTGTGGTTGGAAATGGTTAATGTGATATAGGGTGGCGCATTTGACAAGTGATGGATGTTAAGATCGATGCATATATTAACTAAATGAATTAATGAAGGGTTGGATGGCGTGTACTGAGGAATTGAACGAGTGGAGGATGGAGACGACGTGCATTTACTGCACATCACTCCATACCTCTCCCATTGGTCATCACCCTAGCTTGGCTATTATTCAATTGTGTTTCGTTGTGGTTATTCTCCAACTTTCAAGCGAGGGAAGAACTGCTCAACTAACCTCGCGTTTTTAAGGCTTTTTGGTTACATGTATGTCTTTTTCACCATCCATGAACCCGCTCTGGTTATGAAATAGATATTGGCTCGGGGATGTATGGGTCTGTGCTTTATGGAGACTGACAACTATGTAAACTAGTGATGTTCTCTGGAATGGATTGTTTGTGTGGTTTTCATTGCAATAATGGTTGAAGTCACAGTTTCATTAATTATTCTGAGTGCTAGAAGCCATGAAGGCTCTCTATCTTCCTTATTGGTTTTTCTTGGAGAGTTTCATACGGTCCAGACTTGTTGGTTGTCTCCACATAGTTCTTGTAAACTTTTCCAGTCATATTTGGTTGTGATGTTTGATTTTGGAACCACCATGGGTCATTGCTATCGTTTTCACCCGATCATAGGTTCGCGTATAATTGTGGTTTCTGCAAATTGGTTGGGTGGCTATCAATATATTTTCTTTAGGTTTGATTGTTATTTGGTGGCTCTGTTTTTATATCATCATTGCGCGGGTTGATTGGAAAAACCATGAGGGTTATGCCCCATGTGTTCTCAGTGCTATTAGAAGAAGCCTCTGCTCCACTGTCCATAGTCTCTCCTATCTCGTGAATTTTCACCCTGTCTGTGAAGCTATTGGTGATATGGCATGTGGGTTCATTGTATTGTCTCAAGAGTCTCACTTTTTGTTGAAGGTCGACTCTGTTATCACTTCAAGAAACTCTTTGGGGTTGTAGGCCAAAGATGCTTGGTAACTCAAGAATATGGTAAATTTGGTATGCTTGGATCAATGGGATAACTCAATGGCTAATGAGAAGAACAACTTATCATGCATTTGAATAAGACAGTTTTTAGAAATCAATCATCAAACAGATTAATTGAAATAGGGTATGAATAACACTAGTCTAGATAACCAAGTACAACAGTGTGTAGGGTCATACAAGATAGTAAGAATTCCTTTAATTCGAGTTCATGAGCTTAATAAGAAGATGACAGTTCTTAGAAGCTAAGCTAAACTGAAATAAAGTACATAATAATGAAGTGCATGAACAAATTTGACATTGACGGCAAAAGAAGACTGTGATTCTATTATCAAGATAAGAGTCTTAGTACAATAGCAAAATGTATCCAGCATTGAACCCCCTGGTGCTCCAAATGTCTTTGGCTTTATAGCCTTACAATATGAAATCTAGATCCTTGAAAAATGGATTATATTTGCTAAAAATAGTCAAATCAAAATAGATACAACAAGTGTAGGATGAGATCCTATAAAAATGGATCTAGAATACTAAAAATGGAAATTCGAAACAAAACAGGAAAAGATCCTATCTAAGGAGTCAAACTCTATCTTGATAGCCTTCATATCCTCCAAACTCTTTTACAGATGTAGAAAACCTTCCAAGGCTGATGAATCTTCATAGGAAATTCGAATTTTCCACCTTTAGCAAAAAAGACAGTTTTTTGCTCATGAACTAGGTCACCATTTTCACTTTTCCACCTTCTTAAACATTAAATACATCAAGATAAAACTTTAAATATGATTTATTTAATTATTATGCATCTTTAGAAACCAACCTTGAAAGATTTGGTTGAGAAAAGTCAAATCTGGGCAAAAATACGACCTTACTGCCATGTAACAGGTTTCACCAATTTTACCTTTCCACATTCTTAAACACATAATACATCAATATAAAACCTTAAATATGATGTATTTAATTATTATGCATCTTTAAAAACCAACCTTGAAAGATTTGGTTGAGAAAAAGTCAGATCTGGGCAAAAATACGACCTTGCTGCCATGTAACAGGCTTCACCAGCTATTTATCCTTAAGATTTGCTAATTAGTTGGTGAAAGCTCTGCTTTTCATCAGCTAACTGGTTATAGTTCTACCTTCTGTGCTGGTGAAAGTTCTGTCTTGGTAAAAATCAAATTTCTTAGCCGTGGAGAGTCCGTTTTACACACTTGAATAGTCGATTGACATCTAGAAATCCTAAGCTTACCAATGGTACTTTCAAACCTGCATTTAGATCTTGGGAAAGCAGTCAAAAGTCCCCCGAAAGATCAGGTATCATTTTTCAAAGGTTCTTTTCAGATCAGTTTTTAACCTCCCTGTGGCACCTTGTGAACTAATATCTTCTGAAAGAATTGGTGCTTCTTGATTCTTGGATATGAGAAATGTGCTCATTTCAAACCCTGATCCACCCCCAAGGAAAGGCATATTTGAAACCAAT